>WOXC01003821.1:0-144759 GCA_011680675.1 Gymnobelideus leadbeateri
ATAATCACTCCCACCTCTCCAGGAGACAGGAAATTCTTGAGACCTATATACAACATGTGCCATTGTTTGAATTGGGTGGAAAATTTTCATACTGTGAACTTCAAAGGAGAAAAGATTTCTGAGAAGTGGTGGTTACTAGCAATGGTCTGGCCCATTGTCAATGTACAGTAGATTTTATGAGCACATATGTGAATGCCAGGTTACCACCTTACCCATTTCCCCCAAAAGGCAAACTAGTTAGTGTAGAAGAGAGAGCACTGGGCCTGGAGTCAGGAAGCTTGACCCTAGGGGTGGTCACTTAACTTTTATCTGCCTCAGTTTCCTCAACTGTAAAACGGGGATAATAACAGTCTTACCTCCCAGGGTTATAGAAAGGATCAAATGAGATATTATTTGTAAAGCACTTAGCACAATGCCTGGTTATAGTAGGTACTATATAAATGCCTATTCCCCCCCTTCCCCTTTCCTTTCTAAAAAGGGAAAACAGAAGAAAGACCCAGTTCTTTCTTGGCCTGCCTGCTGAGATGTCTATCTAGTGGTAGTTTAAGTACTAATTAATTTTCTATGCCTAGTTAATTGTAATTGTGTTGAAAGAAGATTTTAAAATCAAGCCAGATTAATTTACTATAATAACAAAACCAATACAAAGTAGCATTCCTGTCCCTAAGCCTGTCCTCAGGCATCTATTAGGACAATTCTAGAGCTGTTTGAACCTGGTGCCATACAGTTTACATTGGCTCTGTATTAAAGAAAGCATGTAATATCATATGGTGATAATTATGATAAAGAAGTCAGACCCCATGTTACCAAATCTGATTCTAAATTATAATAACCACTCATTGGCTGTTATAGGCATGCCTCTTCCCAAAGATTACTTTTATCTTTACTTCTAATATAATTATCTCAGGATAGATATGGTCTTATTGATTCTGGACAAGTTATTTAATCACTAAGTGCCTCCAGGAACCTCTCAAAGACTATAAGTTATAGAGAGTTATAGATTTGCATCTGTGATGGAATGTTCCATTCTAGGAGTTCCTATTTATTTATAAGGTCAAAACTGCAAGCAAAAATAAACAGATAGATAAACAAATGAATGAATGCATCAGTATTTTTTAAGTTATTTTCTTCAGCATCTCTTTTGTGCCTCCATTACCAAGCTGTTAACACTTTTTTCATTATTTTCTTGCATCAGTCTCATTTCTTTTCCCAATTTTTCCTCTAACCCACTTATTTGACTTTTTTTTTTAAACAAATACTTTATTAACTTCTGTTTTACATCATTCATTTCTGCCAGATTTTGAGTTACAATCATTTTCCCCCCATTATTCCCCTACCCAACCTCCCAGAATAGCAGTCCCACAAGATATCACTTCCTCCAATCTGCTCTCTCCCATACCTTCTCCCATACACCCATCGACTTTTCCATTAGAGGAAGATGAATCTTTGTGTCCCAATGCCTGCACATCTTATCTCCCAATTATAGGCAAAAGAATATTAATAATAGTATTTATATATATATTTGAAACATTTAATGTTACGACCTTGAATTTCAGATCCATTTCCTTCCTCCCTTGTCACCCATTCCTTCTTGGGAGATAAGTAATTCAGTATATGTTGTACATGTCTAGCTATGCAAAACATTATCATAGTAGATATATTGTACAAGGCTGCTTATAATTCCCTCCCACTCATCCCACCCCCCACCTGGTCCATTCCCTACATGATCCTGTCCCTCTTCTATAGTGGGTACTTCCAACCTCCCCTCACCCCAAGGATGCCCTCCCATCCATCATCCCTCCTCTCATCCCCCTTCCCCCTATCCTGCTGCAGGTTGAGATATCCCATTTAGTATGTATGTCATTTTCTCCCTGAACCAAATTCAATGTGAATGTGGTTTTGCCTTTTTAGCCTTCCTTATTCTCCCCCTCCTTGCACCCACTTCCCCTACATGAGATAGTTTACCCTACCATGTCTCTCCCCATCTCCTCTTGCCACTTTCCTCTCTCACCTCATAATTTCATCCCTTGAGTACTCTCCCTTCCCAACAAAATCAACCCATGCCCTCTATCCATATATAACTGTAACCATATACACACACATTCACATATGTATTCGTATGACCACACCCCCTTCTTCCATTATTTTCATAGTGAGAAAGATATCATCAGTCACAGATATTGCTTTTCCATATAGGAATGTAAATAGTTCAACTTTGATAAGTTCCTTTTGATTTCTTTTCCCTGATTACCTTCTCAGGCATCTCTTACTTCTTGCGTCTGGATGTCAAATTTTCTATTCAACTCTGGTTTTTTCCTCAAGAATGCTTGAAAGTCCTCTATTCCACTGAATGCCCATATTTTCCCCTGAAACAAAATACTCAGTTTTGCTGGGTAGGTGACCCTTGGGTTCATTCCCAGCTCTTTTGCCCTCTGGAATATCATATTCCATGCCCTTCAATCCCTCAGTGTAGAAGCTGCCAGGTCCTGTGCTATTCTGATTGTGTTTCCACAATATTGAAATTGTTTCTTCCTGGCTGCTTGTAGTATTTTCTCCTTGATCTGGGGATTCTGGAACCTGGCTATAATATTCCTGGGAGTTTTCTTTTGGGATCTTTTTCAGGAGGTGATCTGTGGATTCTTTCAACCTCTATTTTGCCCTCTGGATCTAAAACATCAGGGCAGTTTTCCTTGAGAATTTCTTGAAGGGTGATTTCTAGGTTCTTTCTTTGATCATGGCTTTCAGGTAGTCCAATAATTTTTAAATTGTCTCTCCTGGATCTATTTTCCAGGTCAGTGGTTTTTCCATGAGATATTTCACATTGCCTTCTAATCTTTCGTTTGTTTGGATCTGCTTAACAGCATCTTGATTTCTCATAAAGTCATTAGCTTCCATTTGCTCCAGTCTAACTCTGAAGGAATGAATCTCCTCAGTGAACTTTTGAGATTCTTTTTCCATCTGGCAAATTCGACTTTTTAAGGCATTCTTCTCCTCATTGCCCTTTTGGGCCTCCTTTGCCATTTGAGCTAGTCTATTTTTTAAGGTGTTGTTTTCCTCAGTCAGGCTGTTGACCCTCATTTCATACTTTTCCTGCATCCTTCTCATTTCTCTTTCTAATTTTTCCTCCACTTCTCTTATTTGACTTTTAAAGTCCTTCTTAAGGTCCTCTATGGCCTGCAACCCACTCATGTTTTCCCCTGGGGCTTTTGGAGCAGGACATCTGACCTCACAGTCCTTTTCCCGCTCTATGCCCCCAAAATAGGAGTCTAGGGTTGCATTTTTCTGTTTCCTTTGCCTTGGCATGTTACCACTTAATTACTTGACTTTTGGGCTTGTTGCCACTATGGCTTTAAGGCCAGATAGAGGAATTTTCGTCCCGAATGTGTGGGGGGCAACTTCTGTTTCTGGCAAGCTGTAAACCCACCCACGACTTCCACCCTAAATCACAATCCAGATCCAGGGAGGTTAAAGCAAGAGCGATTACCCCCCAAGACTGATCGCTGGATCTCCCCACCATTTGTAGGCTGGGAGCCGGAAATGCCTCTGAAAACTACACAGTGGCGTGTCTCCTCAGCAGCTTCTAGCCCCCAGGGGAGGGAGCTGACGCATTCCCAAATACAGGTCCCAAAGTCCATAGGACACTAACCTCTTACTTTGTCCTAGGCAAGTCTATGTTGATAATTCTGGCGTCTCCACAGTTCCTGGTGTTCTGGGGTTCCTCCAGCCGGCTGCTGGCCCTGCCGCCCTGGGGCTAAAACCTCGGCTCACGTGGACCTGGGCTCGGCTCGGCTCCTGCGCTCTGCGCGCTGCCGGCTCCCAGACCACTGCGCTGGTCCTTCCTGCAGGGTGCTGGGCTGTCCTCAGCGGGAGGTTAGCTTCTCTGTGTCGTTCTGTGGGTGCCGGGGCTCCAGAAGATTTTCAGAGTCCTTTTTTACATAGTTTGTGGAGAATCTGGGGGCAGAGAGGCTTGGACGAGCTGTTTCTACTCCGCCATCTTGGCTCCGCCCCCCCACTTATTTGACTTTTAAAATATTTTTGAGATCTTCTAGAACCTCAGGACAATTTACATTTATCTTTGAAGCTTTGCATGTAGCTCCTCTGATTTTATTGTCTTCTTCTAAATTTGTGTTTTGATCTTCCCTGTCATTATAGTAATTCTTTGTGGTCAGGTTCTTTTTTTGTTGTTTTCTCATTTCTATTTCCTGATTTACTCATTGCTATTCCTTGACTTTTAACTTTATGTTAAAGTTGGATTCTTTTCATGGGATGGAAGAGGCACTGTCCTAACCTTAAGATTTTTTGTGCTGTTGTGTTCAGAACAAAGTTCTGTGGGTCTGTAAATTCTTGCAAGGTGGTATGATCTAAGGAGAGATGTGGTGACTGCTCTCCTGGGCTGAGCTCTGATCTGTGAGTGACCACCATTCCTTTCTGCCATGGAACTGTGACCAGAATCCCTACTCCTGCTAGTGCTCCTCCTTGCCTAACAAGGCAACCCAACCTAACAACCTCAACCCAGAATCACAATGTAACAGAGTCCTGATACTAGTTCCAACAAAGGGACCCCTGTAATCTCGTTCTGCCAGTTATGCAACTCCCTTACTCTCTAAAGCTAAAACTTTTGGAAGCTACCTCTGGAGATTCAGTTATCTCCAAGGCCTGCTGCTGGCTTGCCAGGGCTCAGCCTGGGCTAGACTGTGTTCCACTCTCACCCCTTTTCTGCCTACCTTGTAAATTGTCTTTGGTTAGAAAATTGATTTATCCTTGTGTTCATTCTGCCCTTCCAGAATTTGTTTTGAGGCATTATTTTAATGTTGTTTGGAGGGGAATTAAAGAGAGCTTGGGCAAATCATACATTCACTCCACTATCTTGGTCAAGGTTTTTTAATAGAGAAGGTGAATTTTCATGGACTAATCTTCAAGTGACTAGATTCCTGGGGATTTTTTCAGAATTGGAAATAACATTGACAATCTCAGAGATTCCAGTTAAACAAGGTCTAGATTCCATATCCTTCATTCTCTGGTGAATTTTACCTTTACTATAGGCACCTTAAACTCAACATGTCTAAAACAGAACTCTTTAGTCTCAAACTTTTAGTTTCAAACTTTAGTCTCAAACCCCCTCCTCTTCCAATTTTTCCTATTAATGTCAAGGGCACCATCATCTTCACCCTCATGGAGCTTTCAACCTCAGGGTCAACCTCAACCTTCATTCTTCTCTCTCTTGCTCCTCATGTCCAATGTGTTTCCAAGTTTCTTCATTTCTACATTCACCTCTCCAATATATCTCCTTCTTTCCATTTGTACAAGCTCACATCACTTTATATCTAGACTACTGCATTAGCCCCACCTCAAATCTTTCTTCACTCCAGTCTATATTCCATTCAGTTGCCAAAGTGATCTTGCATTAGAAATCTATTAGCTCAATCTAACTATATCACCCCCACCTACTCAATCAATTCCAGTGTATGCTGATTATCTCCAGGATCAAATATAAAATCTTCTGGTTCACACTGAAAGCTCTATACAACTTTACCCTTTCCTACCTTTCCAGACATCTTACATTTTATTTCTTCTGTGTATATTGCAGCCTTGGGACACCTACCTTCTCATTGATCTTTATACATAACAATTCAACTCCTGACTCCATGCATTTTCACTGGCTGTACCCTACGCCTGAAATGCTTTCTCTTCTCACCTTCAAATCCTGGATTCCTTGGTTTTCCTCATTAGCTCAAATCCTACCTTTTGCAGAAGCCTTTGCCCAACAACCTCCTTCCCTCCCTTCTATCAACTATATGTGTGTATATATACATATCTGTATATATGTATGTATATCTGTATACACACACTATATATACCTATACACATACATATATATGTAATGTTTTAACATGGTCTTTCCAATTAGAATATTAACTCCTTGAGAGAGGATTCTATGGTTTTACCTTTCTTTGTATCTCTAGTTCTTATAATGCCTGGCATATAGAAAACACCTAACAAATGCTTATTGACTGACTGACTACAGGAGTATAGGAAATTCTTAGAAAAAGTAATAATTTTGATACATTTTAATTTTATGACCACGATGGTCATGCATTTGTGCTTCTACTAATATTAGGATGACTCAGAATGTCCAATTTGAGCAATTAAAAGTGTATTATTCTGGTTTCACTACCTTTTATTAGCTCTGTCAGCTGAGTGTTGAGTTTCTTTACATACAAGTTTCATTGCTTTCTTTTGTTGTTTTTAACTCTTTGGTTTTTAAGGAATATTACTTCAGGGAAGGGGCAGTTAGGTAATGCTGTGGATAGAGCCTGGAGTCAGGAAGATCTGAGTACAAATCTGACCTCAAACACTTACTAGCTATGTGACCTTGGGCAAGCCACTTGTTTCCTCCTTATCTCTAAAATAAGTTGTAGAAAGAAATGACAAACCACTCCAATATCTTTGTCAAGAAATCCCCAGAAGGAATCACAAAGAGTCAGACACAACTGAAAATGACTAAACAACAACAATAACCCTCCAGGGAAACAGATAAAACTTGTAGCTCTTATAAAACATACTTCAATGACTGTTAAGAGATATTGCAGCAGCTGTCAGTATAAAGGTTAAACATTTCAAGCCTTGTTTAAGCCCACAATGAAATAAGACCGTTAACCACAAAGCCCAAAGTGTATTCAAAAATTTTAAATGACCCTAAGAATTGGCAAACTACTGCAGCAAAATAGCCTAATCAGTTCTTAGAAAATAAAGACTTCTAGATGGACCCGAAAGCTGTAGGGTGTATTACTAATCCTCTACAATGTAGCATAGACTTCTCAAAGAAGAAAAATCATAAAAAGGTAAGTAAAAAAGAATTATTAACCATTGCTATGAAGAAAATATGTTTATCAGCCAGAAAATTCAGAGACTATAGTAGCAAAGATTTTTAAAAGGTAATTTTTACTGTTGAGATTCATTGTTTCATTCAAAGAAGTCCAGGTAACACTGTAAGCTATGACTACATCGTGTTACAAACATCTACCACCAAAAATCTTTTGGTAATTAAAAAAGAAACTCAGAAACTCTACTAGGCCTGGAAGTATTATTCCTTTTTTTTTTTTTTTTGCTTTTTTTTTGCTTTTTGGAGGGCAATTGGGGTTAAGTAACTTGCCCAAGGTCACACAGTGGAAGTATTATTCCTAATGAGGAAGTGGCAAGCTCTGATAAAAGATGTTGATATGTAGAGAATCAAACTTGTCTTATAATTATAGCAATTTCTACATAGAAATGAAATATTGCTATAAGACTCCAATACCTATGCCTCCAAGTAGCTGACATGCTTAAAAAATGTCCTTACCTTTCTCTAAAAAGGGTGCTATCAATTCCTTTTCTTCGGAGTAGATCTTGTGGTCCATAGGGAGTATCCTTGCATTTGCTGTCTGTATCACAGAGCAGGGTTTGCAGAAATGGGAAGAATCCAGTGCTTGGAAGGTTTCGAGGTGCAAGGTAACCTGAAAACAAATTCATAGTATTTTAAAGAATAGTTTCACTATTTTATCTGGTATGAGAAATGTGCTCTGAAAAGTAAAAGCAATACAAAAATAACCCCCCCCCAAATTTCCTTCTGCAGGCAGGATAAATCTGTTCCACCCAGTAGTACATCCTTTCACATAAAGACTTTCATTAAAGACAAGGAGATGGAGGGGTCTTTGAGTTATCTGATTTTTTAAATGTAGCCATTCTTTCTGATGATAGGAAAGTCTATTTTTCACCTCTACCAAATAATCTTGGGATAGCTATCTGGAGTCCATTTCCCTCTTAGGCACTGTTCATTTGTGGGGAAATGTGACATAGGTTTATGGGTGTATTGTCACATTTTAATTATTCCCGATTTTGTCTGCTCTTTGAGGAAATTCAGGGAATTGATGGGATTAGGATGGCAAATGGTTAATTATGAGAATTGAGTAAACCACACTGACTCCATCTCATGCCTTAGCTCTGGAGGTAGCTCAGTTCTCTTTCTCTCAACTATGAATCCAGTCCAGTTTCTGTCTGGTGAGAGAACATTATTCAATTGCAGAAATTGTATTGTTTGAACCTAGCCCTTTGTGGTTGGGGAACTGGATTACTTTTACCTGCTGCTTAGAGACCCTTAACCAAAGATCTAGGTTATGCTGACCAGAAACCTGGTCAGATCCAAAGATTGATGCAAGTTTTCTTACAATTATATACCTCAAGCAACCCATATGTCTTATCTGCAAACTAGTCCTTACTGAACAATCAGTTCTTGTTTCCACGTTCTTTTAATTGTTTACAAGCACTTGGGAGGAGTAGAATGTCTTGTTTCCGAATTTAGAGAATTGCACCTATTCACTCTCCCCGCCCCCCAACTTGGAAAGTCCCTGATCTTTCATCCCATCTGAAATCAGATTGGCTAATGTTGTATTGTTTCCTTTTAGTTAGTTGACCTTATTTGATTACTTGTTCTTATGTATTCAAGTCTTGTTTTGGGGCATTTCTTGGCAGCTAGGTAGTGCTTTGGATAAAGTTCAGTGCCTGGAATCAGGAAAACATGAATTCAAATCCAACCTCAGACACTTAACTAGCCTGTAAACCCTGGCAAGTCTCTATACAATTGTTTGATAACAATCATAGGAGGGCACCATGGCATCGAAGTTTGAATAGAACAGATTTCAGAATTGAGGGAAACATCAGGTTGATGAGCAAAGTGAAAATTAATACAAACAAATACTCTACAAAATTCTTAGAACAATGCTATGGATCTTGAGATGAGTTGTGGAGAGTGTTGCTGAAGGTGTTACTGAAGTCTTTTTTATCTTTGAAGAAAAAACAAAGACTAAAAGAAGGGAAGAACTGTGCAGCTAAGTGGGGAGTCTTTCAGAAGAAAGAAGAAAAAAAGGAAATCTGATCCAAGTAACAGAAATGCATGTGGACATAAAAATTGCTTTAGGTAATAGCAAGTGAAAATTGGAAAAGAAAGGGAAACAAGATATGGAGAGATCAAGTGGAAAAAGAAAAACCATGAGGGAAAAAATAAAGAATGATATGAATTGCATGCCGCCATGGGGGGGAGGGGGAGAAAACTTAGAACTCAAAAGCTTGTGGAACTGAATGTTGTAAACTAAAAGTAAATTAATTAATCATTTTTCAGAGAATGATTTTGATGTGAATTAATGTTTTAAAATTCAATCTCAGAAGCAAGTCCATGTGACCAGATGCCCAAATGACCTTTCCCTGATGACCTTAGGCAACCACTGTCTCCTGATGTCATCAAGGCCAGTGCTTCACCCAAACAATTTTGGCACAGAACTTATTCTTGACTCACAATCAATATAAATCCAAGCCACAGTGGACCAAAAATAATTTCCTTCTCTGACAAAAATTCTCCAATAGGCCAGAAGACAATAGTTCCTGATCTCCCTCTCTCTTGTTCCCCTTCATGACAAAGTTCTCCTACAGTGGACTTTATATGGGTAAAAAGTTCAACATATTTATAGTTTTTATAATGCTTTGTCTGCAGTGGTTACTGAAGCTGTAACCAGGCTTTGGTTTTTAATGTGTCACTCTCCTTGGGTGTGGTCCAGGGAGAGAAAAAAGAAAAGCTATGGTGTCTCCACCCTCTAATACACACTGCTTCCTTCTTACCTGCTTCTAGCTTTCCAGGAAGATGAAGGCACAGCAGAACTACCATCAGCACCCCAACTTGGTCCCTGCAAAGTTGACGGCTATAGAAGGGCCTGGGAGCTCAGGAGGAGCATGTGACAGCAAGAAGGCAGGTAAGAAATATTAGGTCAAGGAAAGCATTGATGGAAAGAGTGCCAAGGAAAAGGCAGGGACCTTCATACCAAGGGGTACATTTGTGGCAAGTCCAGGCAGACATTGCTCACAATTAATAGGGAGTGTCTTAATAAGTACTTGCTCCAAGTGATTAAATAGCTCTGAAATATTCTTTGACATATGAAAGGAGAGGTATGCCTCTTTTCCAGAAATCCAAACTTATGTACTAAATCAATATTTTGAGTTCTTTTATTAAATTCTACCAAACTATGGCCTGGAACAAAGGCCAGTGACTCCATCCAAGTTATAAAATCCATATTCCTCACTCAGAAAGGTACACAAAGTTATTAGGGAAATTCTATTGTTCTCTGAGCTAATCTGACTGTCTTGGGGCTTGGGCCATGATATTATAGTTGCCCTCATAAAGTACATAACTATTTCAAAGGTGCCTGAACTATCAGAATTCTCATTATGGCTTAAAAATATGAGTGGCCATCCCAGCGACATGAACTGGCATTCAGAGCACCACAGACAGTAATGACCATGCCAGCCATCACCTTTACTTCTCCCCTCAAGAGTACCAAACCTGTCATGAATCTTGGTGATCCTCCAGGTGAAATTCACACTCACATAACTATCCCTGACAACAGAATTAACACTTCACATTTCCCTCAGCCAAAGGGAAAATGGAGTTTCTCACACTGGTGCTTTTTCCTAAGGTTTTGACATAGTGAGACCATGTGTTGACTTTCAGAAATATCTGATTTTGGCCTTATGTCTGTGCTGGCTAGAAGTTATCTCTTATGTCTATAGGCCTCAAATCCCAAACTCCTCTTTTAAGTTTCCAAGTTATATAATGAAGGAAAGAGAAAAGAATATCCCTACATGTGCTCCTAGAGTTTCCTCCTAGACAACAGGCAATATAGTTCAATATTATTTCAGGATGTGAGCCAAACCAAACTATAAACCATAGACTGGAACAAACTGTATTAATTTGATGTATGGCAAATTAAACTAAACTGAAATATTAGATTTTTTTTTTTGCTGAACCAGAACTAAACCAGTTCTTCTTGATAACAGGATTCAGTTCAAAGTCAACCACTTTAAACATTTTAAATACTTGGTAGATAATTGAGATACCAACAAACATTGTTGAATAATCAATACTCAACATTTGTGTATTTAACTTTCATGACTTACAGCACTCGCCTGATTTTATTAGTACTTGCATTTTCACTTTCACATTGGCAGCTTTGGGCAGTGAGGAAAAAAAATGATAGATAAAAGGACAAATTTGTGGAGTAGTTGGCATTCTACTAGGTGCTTCCCTGGTCTTGTTGACCCTACCATTTTAGAGTAAAGACCTCTCCATATATTTGGTATATGTTTTCATTGTTTGCCTTATTTAAAACTCAAGTTTTGTGTTGTAGTTGTGTGCCCAAAGCATAGCGTTAAGTCTTTTGGGCTCTAAGGTGATGTCAAGACCTCACAAGTCTCGACATCTTTTTATAGTAGCAACTAAAGTCCCAGTAACCTCTCCTCTTGGTTTTTAGAAGATGGACAAGATAGAAAGTTTTATAGTAGTAAAGAGTATGATGCCCTCATACCATCGTCTGACAGAGTGGAAGGTAAGATTCAGGTTAAAAAACATTTTATTTTTAAGAATTTTATTTGCTATGTAGTATTTATGGTACTTTAGATTTCAAGTGAATATTATTTGAGATCAACGTTTTTTAATTGAGATGCTAGCACAAAGAGTCACAGAATTCTAGGGAATTTCTAGGTAGAAAAAAAGTTTTGCATATTACCAATTTTATTTTCTGTGCTGCATTTTATGTGTCATATCATGGTAAACTGTGTTATGAAAAGCACATATTATCAGAGTTAATGTTTTATTATAAAGAATTATGTACAGTAAAGTATTTTCAGCAATTTCTAGCAATATATTACAGTTTTTGGTAGTTGCAGTGACTCAACCTCATATTTCCCCAACATTTTTGGCTTTCTTTTTTATTGTTATTAATTTGTTTGTTTATTTTTAGTTTACAGGATTCAATTCCATAGTTCCTTGAGTTTCAAATTTCCCTTCCCTCCCTCCCTCCCCCCACCATGACGGCATATAGTCCAGTATAGGATCTGCAGATACTTTCACATTAGACATTAGTCAGGTTACAAAGGCGTATTGTACTAGATGGAATGAAAAATGGTAAAGAGGAAATAAAACCAAACAATGAAAAGAAAAAGATCCAGTAGTTTGCTTCCATCAGGATTCAGACTCAGTTCTTTCTAGTTATATCTCTGGATGTCGTATTTCTCTCCTTCATGAGTCTTTCGGGATTGACTTCTATCGCTGCATTGCTGAGAAGAGTCCAGTCTATCATAGTTGGTCATCACACATATGTTGTGTCTGTGACTGTATACAAATTTCTCCTGGTTTTACTCTTCTCACTCAGCATCAGTTTGTACAAGCCTCCCCAGGTAAATATGAAGTCTGTCTGCTCCTTGCTTCTTATAGCACAATAGTATTCCATTACATGCATATACCATAACTTGTTTAGCCATTCCCCAATTGGCGGGCACCCCCTTAATTTCCAGTTCTTTGCAACCACGAAAAAATTCGCTATAAATATTTTTGTACATATGGGTCTTCCTCCCACTTCTATGATCTCCTTGGGATATAACCCCAGAAGTGGAATTGCTGGGTCAAAGGGTATGAAATTATTTATAGCCCTTTGGGCATAATTCCAGATTGCTCTCCAGAATGGTTGGATCAGTTCACAACTCCACCAGCAATGTATTAGTATTCCAATTTGTCCACATCCTCTTCAGCATTTGCCATTTTCCTGTTTTGTCATCTTAGCCAATCTGACTGGAGAGATGTGGTATCTCAGAGTTGTTTTGATCTACATTTCTCTAATCAATAGTGATTTAGAGCATTTCTTCACATGCTTATAGGTATCTTTAATTTCTTTCTCTGAAAACTGCCTGTTCATATCCTTTGACCATTTATCAATTGGGGAATAACTTGTATTCTTATACATTTGACTCAATTTTCTGTATATTTTAGAAATGAGTCCTTTATCAGAGACATAGGTTGTAAAAATTCTTTCCCAATTTCCCATCTCCCTCTTGATCTTGGTTACATTAGCTTTGTTTGTACAGAAGCTTTTCAATTTAATATACTCAAAATGATCCATTTTGCATTTTATAATGCTCTCTAATTCTTGTTTGGTCCTAAAGTCTTTCCCTCTCCACAAATCTGACAGGTAAACTATTCCTTGCTTTCCCAGATTGCTTACAGTATCATCCTTTATACCTAGATCATGCACCCATTTAGACTTGATTTTGGTCTATGGTGTTAGATAGTGATCTATGCCCAGTTTCTGCCATATTGTATTCCAGTTTTCCCAGCAGTTTTTGTCAAATAGTGCATTCTTATCCCCAAAACCGGGGTCTTTGGGTTTATCAAACAATAGATTATTATACTCATTAACTGCTGGATCTCGAGTGCCCAATCTATTCCATTGATCCACTACTCTATCCTGCAGCCAGTACCAAGCAGTTTTGATGACTGCTGCTGTATAATACAGATTAAAATCTGGCATAACTAGTCCACCTTCCCTAGCATTTCTTTTCATTAATTCCCTTGATATTCTAGACCGTTTTTTCTTCCAAATAAATTTTGTTACTATTTTGTCTAACTCTGTAAAGTAGTTTTTTGGTAAATTGATTGGTATGGCACTAAATATATAATTTAGTTTGGGTAAAATTGTCATTTTTATTATATTAGCTCAACCCAGCCATGAGCAATTGATATTTTTCCAATTAGTTAGATCTGACTTTATTTGTGTGAGAAGTGTTTTGTAGTTGTGATCATATAGGTCCTGGGTTTGTTTTGGCAGGTAGATTTCCCAAATATTTTATAATGTCTACAGTGACTTTAAATGGGATTTCTCTTTCTATCTCTTGCCATTGAATTTCATTAGAGATATACAGGAATGCCAAGGATTTATGTGGGTTTATTTTATATCCTGAAACTTTGCCCATTTTTGGCTTTCTTTCCATTTTCTAGGAATGTTAGCCCTTTTAAAGTTAAGGATTGACTATATTTCCTTAGAAGGGATGATTGGGATACTAAGATAGTGAAGAGGCCTTGGCCCAACCTGATAACAGCAATAGAATACACTAAAGGTGGTTTCTTGGGAGGGCTAAGGGGAGGATTAGGTCTAGATAGGATGCGAAGAGGAAGAACTAAAAGATTAGGAGACTAACCTCAATTGTCTCTTTAGTTCCTTATCACCCTTTTTCCCTCCTAATCTTTTTCTCTTTCTCCTCTGAACTCAGTATATGCTTATAGATTCCCCTTTATTTTATCTACCTTTATTCCTCACCTTCCTCTTTCCTATCCATTTATTTCTTCTCCATCTTCTTTGGTTTCTTCATACTTGTCATGCCCACTAACCCCTGGTGTTTCCCAAGAGTCTGTCATTGATCTCATCTGTGCTGTGGATTTAATTATCACCTCTATGAGGATGATTCCCATAGCTATATGTACAGTGTCTGGAACAGAGTTGATATTTAATAAATTCTTGTTAACTGCATGAATGACTGAACTAGGCAGAGCTAAGCTTCAGCCTCAGTCAGATAGAGACTTTTCTATCTTTATTCTTTACTGTTTCCACCCTCAAGATAGGATACATGGAACCTTTTATAACAGATTCTGACAATATTTGTCTATTTGCATAATTCAGAAAGGAATTTGCCACAGTTCCAGGAATTAATGAAAAAGAAAACAGCATTGGCTAGATCTACAGTATATACAAACTGGTTTTATGGGACAACATGATAATTGAGTTCTGTGTAACTTCCTTACTGTCTTGTACTCCTTATGTGATTATTGTCGAGTACTGATTACAAACTATAGTGGATAGAAGGCCAGCCCTAGAGTCAGGAAGACTCACTTTCCTGAGTTAAAATCCACCCTCAGACACTTACTAGCTGAGTGACCCTGAGTAGGTCACTTAACCCTGTTTGCCCCAGTTTCATTATCTGTAAAATGAGCTAGAGAAGGAAATGGCAAATCACTCCAGTGTCTTTGCCAAGAAAACCCCAAATGGGGGTATGAAGAGTTGGACATGACTAAAAAATGATTGAACAACAACAGTGATTCTAACACAGGGTCGTTTGTTTCTATAATCAGATAGTTCCATCACTTTGGAGGCTTGCCAGTCCCTTAAAACGAATTTAAGAGTGAGATCTGGTGCACCCAAATGAGGTGATATTCTCCAAGAACTCCAGTGCCCACAGGCTACCTTATAGCTCTGTCATTAATAAATGTACTTCGATTTGCTGCCAACAGGCTTAGGAAGCATTAGGTTGAGGATTTTGGCAACAATAACAGATAAAGAAAGCTGGAGTTGAAATTCCTCTGTATTTTCTTTCTGGTTTTACTAGAACAAAGCAGACCAAACCTATCAGTAGATCTTTAACTTGCCCTAGTATTTGGGGGGAGGGGATGTCTTCTTAAACTAGTGCTAACCAATAATGAAAAGGAAATTCTGAAAAAGGAAAAAAAAATTGATACCATTATTTTTGCATCCAGTTCCAGACATTTTGCATTCAATTTTTCTTTAAAAAAAATTGAACTTGGAAGCATGTGAAAGATGTAAAAAAAATAAATTCTGTGAATAATTATTTGGTTTTGATGAATTGAATGACAGGCCTCCATGCAATGCATGGGAAATAACTATTACAGAGAATTACAGTATAAATTGAGAAAAATAATAACAATAGGCATCATCTTAAAAAAGCAAAACAACTACTGCGGGACAGTATAGGAAAAAAATATACCACTTTATGAAAATTATGCATAGCCTAGAAAATTGTGAAATTAACTAGAAATAGTCTCACTTCATTACCCAGACTATGGACCCTCAGTATAGCTTTTTATTTTTCTTATAGGTATTGAGTACTTTAATATTTCCTAATCTTAATTAAATTTTCCCTAAGTGATAAAGTTAATTATAATATTAAATAACTAAACCTCCTCCACATAACCCCTTGTCTATCTCTCTTGCATATCAGTATATAAGAAATGCATATGACCTGACTTCTCTCACATTTTAATTTGTGATTAGTTGGTATATCTCTTAGTTGATTTTGTCCAATCCCCTCTCCTGCCTCTGGGAATAGTCAATTTCAAAGATTCCATCATGGCTTCTATCAGCAGAATACCTAGAGATAACTAAGATGCCACAGATTCAGACTCATTCATGAATGCTAGTGAAATTTCCATAATAGAAGTTCAGTTAGTATTTGTGGCACCTCATTTGGACACTGCCCTCACAAATTTTTGGTTTATTGACATGTAACTGTTTTATTGTAATTATATGCCATGCATATATATTTTTCCTATTCAACAGAGATTTACTGGACACTCACTATGGATCAGACATTATGTTGAGCATTGGTGATACAGAGATGAAAACATAGCACAGTTCCTATTTTCAAAGAGCTTAGAATTTATTGGTGGAGGGTGTAGTATGAATTAATAAGATCAGGATTTAGAAATGGAAGGGCCCTCAGAGGTCACTTACCAAGGCCACTTTTCATATTTTTTGCAGAGGAGGAGATTGGGGCCCATGGATATATGCAAATAAATATAGTACAAGTTATAAGTTGAGAGGGAAAGGTTCACTTTCATGCGGGGTAAGGAAAGTCACTAGAAGATAATGAAACTTTTTTGTAAGGTACCTATGAAATTTTATTTTTATACCTCATATATGGATATGTAGAGAGATATTGCTTATTATCAGAAATAATGGCACTATAAGTTTGGTTGGTGCAATCCTTTAACTCCTGTCTTTATATTCTTGGTGTCTATCACTATGACTGGACCTAAGAAGTCCTTCACAAATACTTGCTGATAGTTGGTAACTTGAAAGAATAAATGATTGTACATAGACATAAATACGCTTAAAAACTGAGAATGGGAAGAATCTGTAGAAGTCATCTAGCCCAGACCCTTCATTTTATGCATGAATCCAGAGAGCAGAAATAACTGGTCCAAAGTTACCTAGAAAGTTAATGGAAGAGGTGTGACTAGAAGCCAGTATTCTGCCTTCTAGGGCCATACTGCTTCCAATTTCATATTGTGCATAGCCCAATAACTATTCCAGTTAAACAAAGTCTCTTTTCTTATTAAAATAATCTTTTTTCACTACTTCTAAACTGGTTTCCCACTGCTACCTTGCAGGTGGTATGGATATGACCAGGGATCGTTATGGGCTATTCCAGTAAAGCCCCATACCTCATTGATTCTACCAAATTGTCAAGGTTTTATGGATGGACCTGAACTGGCTTTTCAAGGCCCAACCTACTGATATATGGTATCTTTATCACTGGCCAACAGGTGCTTTTTTGTCACAGAAACTGATGAAGAGTATCTACTTAAGGCCTGTTGTTGTTATTGGTGGTGGTCCTTCACTTTTTTTTTTTTTTTTGCATTTTAGAGGGCAATTGGGGTTAAGTAACTTGCCCAAGGTCACACGGCTAGGTTTTTTTGTTTGTGTGTGCATTAAGTGTCTGAGGCCGGATCCGAACTCAGGTCCTTCTGACTCCAGGGCCGGCGCTCTGCTCACTGCGCCACCTAGCCGCCCCGGTCCTTCACTTTTTAAAAGGACCAATGACATCTTGGGGTGTTTTGACATCCTTATGAATTAAGTTTAAGTGAGGCAGAGTTGCACAAAGTGGTGGACCTCACTCTTTCTTCCAGAGTCACTGAAGTCCAGTAGCAAGACAAAAGTCAAGATGACTGGCAATGGTCCATGGATGACCATGACAGTTACATTGCTGGAGAAGCATTGGGTGTGGTCATGAATCTTTGAAGGATTAGAGTATTCTCATTTGTGACATTTTTTAAAATGCTTTCAACTTTTCAAAGCAAATATTATTCTGTTCTGTATAACACATAATGGTTGGGGACAGTTACTTTTTGTGTTGTCAATAATAATAGTTTACACTTATACAGATATATATATGATGTCCCAAAAACTTCAGTGCAATTTTAAGCTTTACTAGCTATACTCTACTAGTCTTGTTGTTGTTCAGTCATTTCGATCATGTCAATCTCTTTGTGACTCCATGTGGGGTTTTCTTGGCAAAGATACTAGTGGGGTTTGCCATTTCCTTCTACAACTCATTTTACAACTGAGGAAACTGAGGCCAATAGGGTGAACTGACTTGCCCAGGGCCACACTGCTAGTAAGTATCTGAGGCCAGATGTGAACTCAGGAAGATGAGTATTCTTGATTTCAGACTCTCTCCACTGCACCACCTAGCTATTCATACTAGTCTATACTAGCTCCTGTCTTATAGTAAAACTAAATGTGCACTGATATTTTGGGGACATCCTGTATTATTTCATGAAATCTTCAAAACAAGCTGCTGAAGTGAGTACTGCACCCACAGTGCCATTTTATAGAGAAGAAAAACCAAGGCATTTGCCCTTGGTCACATGAACTAGTAGATGTCAGAGGAAGGATCTGAGCTCAGGTCTCTCTTGACTGTAAGACCTTCAACCACCCTTGCTACTACTACACCACACTGCCAGAAATGGAGGCAGGGAGATTGAGTTCTTGGCAATTGCTATTTGTGCTTCAACTTCATCATGTGGATAGAACACAGACTGGCTGCGACTTTCTACTGCTTCTCCCTTTGCTGCTGACCTCCCTGTGTCTATATTTCTGCATCTATAAAATGAAGCATGATATCACTTGCCATCTCATAGGAAATTATGAAGATTAATGAGATGATGCTTGTAATAAACACTATGAACTCTCAAGAAGCAAGGCCCAATAGAAATGTGAATTATTAGTACTAATCAGATACTTTATTTCATCATTTGTCTTATTTACCACTCAGTAGCCAAGGGTTGACTGGTCTTCTTAGTGTCCCTTCTGTGTGACTGTATCCAATGAATATTTAAAAGCACTGTGTTATCTATTTTTCTCCCTAGTAATTCATAATTAGCACCTGCTTAACTATTATAGACCTTCAATTTTTGGTATGTACACTGGGTGTGGTGATGTGACACATTCTAACTAGCTCTTTTCAGGCAAGTCTTGCTTCATAGTACAAAAAAGTAGACTTCTCTTCTTTATGGTGGGGATGAAGCCCTGGGGCCAATCCTTAAAACAATGGATCAGATGGTCCTAATTTCCGAACACTTGCTCCCTCTATATGTGCATGTATGGAATGGTGACCAAATGTAGAGAATACAATAATGCCTTGTTCCACTGAGGTAAAAGTCTTCAATATTCATCAAATGTAAGCTCCTTGAAGACAAGGAGTATATTTTTGTTTTGTCTTCAAATCCCTAATGCCTAATACAATGCTTGCCACATACTAAGTATTGAACTGGGAGAAGGGCAGAACCAAGATGGCTGAGTAAAAGCAGGGACTTGCTTGAGCTCTCCCCTAAACCCCTCCAAATACGTGCAAAAAATGACAACAAATTCTAGAGCCGCAGAACCCACAAAATGACAGATGAAACAGATCTCCAGCCTAAGACAGCCTGGAAAGTCGACAGGAAAGGTCTATCACATTGGGCTGGGAGCAGAGCACAGGCCACCATGGGCTGCACTGGCATAGACAGGGCCAGAGTAGGCCTCAGGGGACTGAATCACTGGCAGTTCCTTTTGGCATGTATATTTGTGAGAGAAAATGGTGAGAATGTGGCAGTGTAGATCAGAACCATATTTTTTTTTTCAGTTCCTTTGGAGCTGATCTCTTTGACCCCAAACATGCATAGTAAGTTGGCTGCAAAATTGAGTTGACTCAGGGTCAAGAGTGATGCTCTATTCCTATCTAAAGCAAAGATACTGAGAAAGAATACGTTCTTATACTTACTGTATGCTAAAAAGGCCCTTCTGTGGGCTCTTTCCAAATAACCATGAACTAATCTATTAATGTCTTAAATAAATTTGCTGGACTCAAGGCTCAGAAGGCAGAATAGTAACACAGGTATGGCAAACAACCAATTCCTAAGAGAACCATAAAAAAGGTAATGGGGGATTATGCTAATCAGCTCTCTAAGAAATGTTCAAAACTTTCTCGTTCTCAGTCTGCTCAAGGCACCATCATGGGGGATATTTGGCCTTCTCTGATGGGGATGGGTCCTAAAAGTCTCAACTATTTTAAAAATCTCCAGGCTATAGCCATTGCAAATAGCCTAGTTACACTAAGCATCCTTTTCTCTGTTTTATTTTTTTCCTCTTCCAAGATTCAATCAAAGGGAAGGAGGAAAATGGGCCCCAATAAAATTACAACCAGGGGAAAGCAGATTTCCTCTGTTAAAAGCAAACAAACAAACAAAAAACAAACCATCAAGAGATATTTTGTTCCTTAGAGGGAAATCACTAAATATATGCCAGTTGGATATTTATGTAAAGTAACCATGTTTCTGATTGTTCAGTAGGGACTGGGAAAGGAATCAGATTCTCCACCTTCATCCAAAGCATCCATCTCTTACTCCTACTGTGGCTGATAAATATAGATCAGGGCATCTCATAGCTTCCTACATACATAACAAAAAATGTCTTGAGTCCTTGGACATAGCTAGTAGTTTTCCTAGTGATCATGGTGTCATAGTTAAAGGTCATTTGGTTCAATTTCCTAATTATCTAGATGAGGAAACTGGCCCAGAGGAGTGGAGTAAATTGCCCAAGGTCACATGGGTAGTAATTGACTGAGCTGGGTTTCAAATCTAGATCCTTTGCCCCCAAAATCAGCACTATGTTTTTCAAACAGCCTAGCATTGGTGCCCCAAAGATTGAGAAATGGGCCCAGCCCCAAAGTTGTGACAAGGACTCATGTAGTAGTGTTGACACTTTTGGATATTTCATTGCCTTTTAGGAAAGACATTGTTAAGTTGAAGAATGTCCAGAGGAGGATAGTCAAGACAGCTCCAAGATAATGCCATGCAAATTAGTTGAAGGAATTGAGAATGCTTATCTTAGAAAAGTAAAGAATTGGGGGGGGGGTGCAGTCATGAAAACTGTCTCCAAGAATCTGAAGGACTGTTATGTGAGATAATATTAGAATTGTTTGAGTTGACCCCAAGGAGCAAAACCAGGAGCAATGGGTAGAAAGTTGGAAAGAGGTAAATTTGGGTTTGATACAGGAAATAACTTTCACATTTAGACCTATTCCAATGAAATGGGCTGTGTCCTTTGCTAATAGGTTTCTTCTCACTTGATTTCTTTAAGCAAAGGATGGGTACATTGTGGAGGAAATGCTTGTGCAGGTGTGGGTTGTACTAGGTCTCCTATAGTTCGATGAGTGCTGGAGATCTAGGTTTAATTCCTAATTCTGATTCTCCTTAGCTTTGTGATCCTGAACAAATCCCTTCTCTGACTTATGCCTGTGTTTTCATACCTTGAAAACGAATATACTTTTTCTGCTACCTACTTCAGAGGGTTCTTGTGAGGAAAGTACTGTATACATGTAAGCTATTATTAATGTCCTCCACAATCTGTCTCCAAACTTTTTTTCCTAGCTTTATTTCATATTATTCCTCAAAATATATTTACGTTTCACTTTCAAACAGAACTACTATTATCATCTGACATTCTCATCTTAAACTCAACATGTACACAAATGAACTCATCATCTCTTTTCCTAAACCCTTTCTTGTTCCCTACTTTCTAATTTTTGTCAAAAAAATCCTTCTAGTCTCCTAGGTTACTAAAGCTGGGAAGTATCCTTAACTCCTCTCTCTCCTTCCCTCCACATTTCCAATCAATTGTTAAAATCTGATGTTTCTGTCTCTGCAACATATCCCACAACCAAGCCCTTCTTTACCCTCCCAAAGCTATCACCCTAGTCCAGTCCTTATCACCTCTCACCTACATTATTGCCACAGTCTCCTAATTAACCTCTCTGTCTCAATTATCTCCCCATTCCAGCCCATCCTACACATGCCAAAGTAATTATTTTAAAGTTCAAATCTGACCCTGGAACTCCCCTCTTCAAGCAATTCCATTAGTTTATTGTTTCTAGTTTCTTAACCTTTTTCGGTGACATGAACCCCCTTTGGAATTCTGATGAAACCTAGGGACCCATTCTCAGACTAATGTTTGTGAATGCATAGCATTACAAAGGAAATCAGTTATATTGAAATACAGTGATCAAAATATATTTGATACATGTATTTTCAGATCAATTTTATGAACCCCAGGTTAAGAACCCCTGCATCTATGATAAACAATGAACTCCTCTGCTTAGCTTTTAAAGTCACATATGATATGACTCCAAACTATCTTATTAACCTTATTTTTCATCACTCTCCTTCTTTCACATTGCAGTCCAACAAAATGAAGCTCCTCTCTTCCTCAAATCTTAGTGCTTTTGCACTGGACAGCTCCCATGCCTCAAATGTATTAATGTATTTCCTGATTCAGAATCCCTCAATTCCTTGGAGATTTAGCTCAAATACCATCTTCCACATCTTTGTGAAACTACTAGTGTCCTCCTCTCAAACTACCTCATAATTTGCTACTTTTTAACTTATATTTAATCACTTTATACAATATATTTTGTATATAAATGTATACATATATATATTTGTATAATTTTCCATTACAATGGAAGCTCCTTGAGAACAGGGATTATTTCATTCTTTGTACTTGTATAATCAGAAAGCTTTGCACACAGTAAGAGATTAATGTTTGTAGAACTGTTGAGTTACTGAGGTACCATATCTCACCTGTCAGATTGGCTAAGATGACAAAACATGAAAATGCTAAATGCTGGAGTGGATGTGGAAAAATTAAAACACTAATGCATTGTTGGTAGAGTTGCGAACTGATCTAACCATTCAGGAGAGCAATCTGGAACTATGCCCAAAGGGCTATAAAAAAGTACATACCCTTTGACCTATCAATACTACTTCTAGGGCCATATCCTAAAGAGATCATAGAAGTGGGAAAAGGACCCATATGTACAAAATATTTAAAAATATGTATTTATTTTGTGGTGGCAAAGAATGGGAAACCAAGGGGATGACCATCAATTGGGGAATGGCTAAACAAGTTGTGGTATATTAATATAATGGAATACTATTGTGCTATAAGAAATGAGGAGCAGATGGACTTTATAATAGCCTGAAGAGACTTATATAAACTGATGCTGGGTGAGGAGATCAGAACCAGAAGAACTTTGTATACAGTTACAAACACATCATATGTATGATGACTAACTTTGATTAGACTGGGATCCTCTCAGCAATGCAAAGTTATGACAACTCCAAAAGATTCATCATGGAAAGGGATATCCACATCTAGAGAAAGAACTACAGAGTCTGAATGCAGATTAAAGCAAACTACTTGCCCTCTCTCTTTTGTATTTTGTTTTGTTTCCTCTTTCTCATTGTTCACTCCATTGGTTATAATCCTTCTTTACAAATTGACTAATGTTTAATGTGAAGGTATTTATAGATCCTACATTTGATTGTATGTCACCATGGTGGGGAGGGGGAGAAAATCTGAAACTCAAGGATTTTTGGAACTGAATATTATAAACTAGAAGTAAATAAATATTTTTTTAAAAAATCTGGTATTATTTATCTACAGAGGCAGAATATAATAGCAGAAAGAACACTGAATGAGGAAAGAGAAGACCCAGTTTCCAATTCTAACTCTGGGACTTACTACCTGTGTGACCTTGGACCTCTTTGGGTATCATTTCCTTCATTTGTAGAGAGGGAAGGAAGAAGAAGAATATTAATTCACACTTCTATAGCATTTTAAGCCTTGCAATGTGCTTTCCTTGGTGGTGGTGGGGGAAGGGCAATTATGTAGTACCTACTATATGCCAGTCACTGTACTAAACTCCTCACAAATATCTCATTTGATCTTCACAGTAGCCCAATGAGGTTGTGCTGTTATTATCCCCATTTTACAGTTGAGAAAACTGAAACAAACAGAAGCTAAATGATTTGCCTAGAGCCCTCAGCTAGTAAGTGTTTGAGGCAAAATTTGAACTTGGTTCTTCCAGACTCCAAGCCCAGTGCTCTATTTACTGGGCCAACAAGTTGCCTCAGAATTGTGATAGCTCTGTATGATAGGTAGTGAGAGGCTTATCACTAGAACTTTCATCTCCCGGCTTTGAATTCAGGGATGTTTCCACTATAGATCTGCCCTGACAACACAGAGATCTGAATTCTCAAGATCAAATGAGAATACTGATATGCTAGCACTTTACAGTGGTATATAGTGACCTAGTATTAGTTTGATTATCATGTCTTCAACAAAAGCCACAAGGATACAAAAATTCTATTTTATAAAGATATGAATCCTTCCCTAGCACATGGTCACTGGAAAGTCTTATCAAAGGAATTACTAATTGTTCAGAGGAAATTGGAGGGGTGGGTCCATATTCTACCTCTGACAGATCAATTTTGGGGCAGCTAGGTGGCACAGTGGATAGAGTGCCTGACCTGGAATCAGGAAAATTCATCTTCCTGAGTTCAAATCTGATTTCAGATACTTGCTAGTTAAGTTACCCTGGGCAATTCATTTGACCCTGTTTGCCTCTGTTTCCCCATCCTCATGTAAAATGAGCTGGAGAAGGAAATGGGGTCATGAAAAATCAGACATGACTGAAAAACCACTGAACAACAAATACAGAAGAATGGAGCGTGATCATGTTCTAGGGAGAAGGGCCAAGAAGTGAAAGGTACAGAAACTAATACAGAAGAAGGAACAAATATAAAAAGACAATTTGTATGGATGAAGAGAGGAGTAGTTGGAAGGAGAAAGAAACAGGCAAAATAACAATGGAAGTAAAAGTTAGTGGAAAACTATGGAAATGGAATGGAAAAAATGGAAATAAAAGTTAATGCCTATTAAACTAGAATCATGGTTTATTATTTTATTTATTAATACATTTATTTAAATATAGATCATCCTCCATACTTGTTGTGAGGTAAAAACATAATAGGAGTATTTTATCTTCATTTTATAGATGGGGAAACTGAGGTTCAAAGAGTAGCTTGAAAAAGGCTACTCAGTAAGTGGAAAGGCCAATACTCAAACCCAGGTCTTCTGTCTCTAAGGCCTATGAGTATTCTATTACACACCTCTGCCTCTGCAGTGATCTTTCATTAAGAAAATAAAGTCTTTGATGAAACTGAATACACCTAAATAGAAGAAAAACAGCGAAAAAAATCCCAACACGTAACCTATGAAGCTTATAATAGAATCAGTCACACATTCTGCCTAGATGTTAAAGCAATAGAGTTTAGGCAGCATTGAAGTGTCATGGTTTTTCAATTAACCAAACAAGCATTTATTAAGTGCCTACTATATACACCAGGCACTATGCTAGACTTTAGAATATGATGACCAAATAAGGGAGTCAGAACCTGCCCTGAAAGAACTTCCATTCCACAAAACTTGTGATGACTTAGTAGCAATATGACTCTGTGCCTCAGTTTCCTCATTTGTAAAATTAAAAGGTTGGACTCAGTAGCTTCTGTCCTTTCCAGCTCTGTATTATCCTATGATCTTATACCTTAACAAAACAGAAGATGGCCTCTGTCTATCATATGAAGACCAGTCGAGAGATGTTCATCACCTTAGGTGACTCACCAGCTTATGAACATTTGGGTTCCTGCAACTCATTCGGTAACTGTAACTAGAACTCATAGCATCTGCTAAGGCATGGAGGAAGTGCTGCCATAATTCCGGTCTAACTCAGCTGGTTCACCAGTGCTCACATAAATGGGCCATTTTTATTCTTTCATTTTCTATTCAAATGCTATGGAAAGCTGTTAAGTGTATAGGTCCCAACAGGGGACAAAGAAAAGCACCCCCTAATTCTCCACTGAATTGGTGCTGAGTAAGTATGATAATACTAGTCTTGACATTCCAAAGGCTAATAGGATATACTAACTTCTTTATTTTGCTCTGTGAGCTGGTAGAATCTAGTCTTCCCCTTACAACAGAAGAATCATTTCATAAATGATGTAGGCACACGAAAGGAAAAAAAAATTTCATCTTCTAAATTAGAGGAATAATTTTAGTGACATGTCAGGTCAACTGAGTCATTTACCATTAGCTCCAGTTGGCTCTCCCTGAAAGCTTTTATAAGTTCTTTTCTTCTAGCTAAAGGTCAGATGACCTTATGAAAAATGATTCCCTGCCATTGGAAAAATATCCTCCCCTCTCTCCTGCAAAGAGTCCATCAATTGGTCCTTACAATTGAATGAACTCATGAGTAATATCAGAATTAAGTAGACATGGGAAAGTAGCCAAATTCATGACTGAACAATTTGCAAACTGTGACAGGCCACACCTAGAATTAGGAAATTCAGAAGCTGAGCACTCGTTAGTAAAACATCTAGGCCACGTTAGTGCCACCCTTGATGCCGCCCAGTCCAAGGAGCTTCACTGTGTAGTCTAGAGACCACGGGTCAACCTTGTGTGCTATGAATGTTTAAAACATCAGTGAACAAATATTTATTATTAAATACCTACTATGTGCACTGTGATGCTGAGTCTACAAAAACAAATAAAACAGTTCTTGCACTCAGGAAGCTTACAGTCTTTCAGGTGAGGCAACATGTATACATCAAATATATACAAAAAATATAAGGTGATTTGGGAGAGGCACTCAAAGTCAAGGGTTTGGAAGGATAGACCTCATATAGGACGCAATGTTTTCATTGAAATTTGAAGGAAACTAGAGAGTCCAAGAATTTCAAAAGAAGAAGGAATCATCTTATTCCTCAAATTAGGAAACTGAGGTCCAAATATTAACCAAATTAATAATCAAAATGATTAATTTCACTCTCCAGCATGATTTCACTCTATTTGTCTTCATGCAATCTAGATTCCAAAAAAAAACTGGACTGCTGCCTATTCTTGATCTCACCTGGTTATTTCCCTCCTCCTAGCCTTCATATAAGCTGTTCTACCCTGCCTGGAACTCATGCCCTTTACATTTATTTTTGTTGAAATCCTTCATAACCTAGCTCAGGTTGTCCCTTTCTTTGTGAAGTCTTCCCAACCAACCACCACCACCACCACAAGCACCAGCACCAGCACCACTTTCTATCTGCCACACAGGTGAAAGCGATCTCTCTCTTCTGAAGTTATCTTGGATAAAACTTATTGGAGATGGTTTTATCTAGATCTCTCCTTAGTCCGAATGTCTTACTGTGTGTATATATTGTATTCCAAGCCCCCAAGGGGCAGTGTGGCACAGTTGATTGAAGGCTAGCCTTGAATCAAGGAAAACCTTGATTCAAATACTGCCTCTTCTTATACTCTGTGACTTCAAAGAAGTTACTTAAACTCTCAGTGAGCCAGGCATCTTTGTAAGACTACAAGTATAGGCTAGTTCCTTATCTGTATCAGTTAAAAGAGATTTCACATTTGGGAGTTCCCTACATGATAGGTGGGGACCAAAACATTCTTCCTCCCCATTAGATCATAAGCTCTTTGTGGGCATGATCTTGTGTTCCTAGCACTGGATAATGCCTTGCATGCAAATGATTGTTAATGTATGCCCATTTTAATAAAATCTTTAGCTTAAAAAATCAGGTATTAGTTCACTGCTCTTTTATCAAAAGCAGCACAATTATTTCTATACATTACAAAATTTTATTTTGGGTGGCAAACAAAAGTGAATATATGATCAGGAACTTTTTCTCTTATTTCTCTTTTCTCTGTGCCCTACTCAGGCACTGAAGTTGACATTGAATCTTAAAGCTAGTTTTATATGCCAGTGGAGAACATTAGCTGAAGAAGACGGTAAAAGCCAGCCTGAGTCCTTGCACCCCTGACCCTCCATCTGAGGCCACTTACCCTCCACTTCCTGGCTGGGTCCAGCCCCAAGGCCTGGGATAAAACTCTTTACTAAGTAGGAAAGATAGGATTCCTGGACCACTACTGACTAGTGCTCAGAACTGTCCCTGAGTTAAATCAAAAATGTTTAAGTAGCATCAACACAGTCCATACACTAAGCTTTAGATTCCCTCATTACATAAATCATGGAAATGGTGCCAAGTTGGAATTTCTTCAACACTTTACTAATCAGTCATTCAATATTTATTCATCACATACCATATGCTAGGCACTATTCTAGGTGCTAGGGATCTACGTACAAAGAATCAAAGAATCCCTACTGTCAAGAATCTTATATTCTAATATTGAACATCATATATAAGAAAGATGGGGAAAATAGTACAGGGGTAGTTAGGGGATGGCAAAGCACTTCATGTGTACATACTTACTCCAACTCCTATTTTAACTCATTTACTTTGATGAACAAAGCAATAATCCAGACATTTCCTACCTCCAAGCTTTCTCATAGGCTGTTTCACCATGCCTAAGAACACTGGCTTTCTCTACATCTTCACCTACCATTGAAAAAATTATTTACTGACAAAGGTTTAAAACCCTGCTGCTAATTAGTGAAGTCCAGAGTAAAAAAATTGATGTAATCCTCACTTTGCAAATGCCATACTCTACAACTCTTTACTGTGGCTCACATGTTCAACTGTCCCATAAGAATAACGTGATTTATTTAACATATTGCTATGAGAATTACAAATAAACCTAGTACCTCAAAAAGGAGAATAAATCATATGCTAGAAAATACATAGGTTATCTTCAACTCAGATAATTCCATGAAGAATTTTTTCTACTGTTGTTTAAAAAAATTAATAAAGTCTAATGGAAAGAATTGTGGATGAAATTAAAGATTCTCCCTGGAAGCCAGAGCTCAATAACTTCTTTTACTCAACAGATGGCATATTCACTTGGGAAGCCTAAAGTCGGGTTCCAGATCCCATCACTTCTCAACAGCCTGTGTCATTCTCAGGTCTTTGGTATTCATGTGATGTCTATCTACAAACAGAAGCATGTCACAACCTGCCAACAGAAAATGTATGTCACAACCTTTTCTTTCAAACGGAGCCGCTGATAGGGAGCATGGCTGTCTTCCTGTCAGACTTTATTTTCCCTCCTAGACAAAAGATTCCATTACCCAGACCTTTGCCAACCATAAAGAGACAATCTGGGTAACCTCTGGCCTTACAGCCAAGGCTACTGGTCTCTTCCTTCTGCAACATCAAGCTGCTCTCCTCCAAATCCATTGCCCTCTTGTGCAAAGAACAACCAGCAGGAAAATTCACTCTTGGTGTTTTTAAAATTCTAATGACAAGATGAAAAAATATTTAAAGAAACCTAATATTCCATTCCCTCAATCCAGAAAAGATTATTTCATTCAAACAACAACACGGGAATCTCATTATAATACAATACGCTATTGAACAGAATTGAGTAGAAATCAAGTTTGCCTTGGACTTCATTCATAGGCTCATAATCTTAAAGGGATCTCAAAATTCATCCATATTCATCTCTTTATTTTACAGGGAAGAAAACTGAGGCTCAGAGAAGAAAATGAGGACACAGCATAATGGGAAAAGCTGTAGGTTTTAGCACCCACTCTGACTGTGATATTCATCATCTCACCCAAAAGAAAACAAACTGCATGAGGGCAGGGACTACTAGCAATTATATATTTGTTCACCATGTTGACTGTTTTTGGACCTTAGTAAGCACCTAATAGTTGATTTCTTGGAAAACAGGGACTATCTTTTTGTTTTATATCCGTGGTGCTTAGCACCCTGCCTTGAACATGGTACATTCATCTATTTGCTGGATCTGGGATAAGCTAGCATTCAGATTCCATCTCTCAAACTTAAAAACTGTGGGACCTTGGATAAGTCACTTAACTTATTTTAATCTTAGTTTCTTTAAGTGCAAAAGTGAGCAGATTGGATTTGTTAGACAGTGAAGTCCCTTGCAGCTCTGGATATATGATGATGCTGTGACTTGCCCAAGGCCACAGCCAGTGAAGAGCAGAATCAGGATTTATCTAATATGATAAACAGTTAATAAGGGCAGCAAGGTGGTGCAGTGGATGGACCTTCCATCTGGAGTCAGGAGAGCTTGAGTTCAAATACAATCTCAGATACCTACTACCTGTGTAAACCTGGGCAAGTCACTTAACCCTGTTTGCTTCCATTTACTCATCTGTAAAATGAGTTGGAGAAGGAAATGGCAAACCACTCTAGTATTTTTGCCAAGAAAACCCTAAATGGGGTCACGAAGAGCTGGTCACAACTGAAATGGCTGAATGTTGTTAACATGAAAGAGAGGGCTATTGAGTTATGAAATGATTATACATATAATATTCTTTCTTCCCTGACTACACCATACCACACTGGGTTTAGACACTGCAATCATAAAGGGCCCTCATTCTCTCTAACACAGCTTTACTAACATGCCCAAGGAAAGCATGTTCATAAGGATCTTCTGTACAATGAAGCCAAAATGCTTTGGCTTGGACACTTCCCATGTAATTTATTGACTAAAGCTTTGGAACTTTTTGACCTTATGTACCCCTTAAACTGTTTACTATGAGATCTCTTCTCCTGAGAGGCACAGCCAATTTAGAGCTCATTAATGTGCACAAATGCAAAGTCTTCCATTATATATTACCTTGCTTTCATCTCCATTGAGTATCATCTGCCATTGTGTTACCCCATTACCTGGTTTAATTAAGTCCTTTGTGGGTTGCCTCAAAATCCTCCATAGCTTTGAATAACTTAAGTGATTTTGTACTGTTGGCAAAAAATACCATTTCTTTGCATCTCTCTTCTTAAATATTAATAAATATGTTAATGCACTCATTTCTAGGTCTCTTACAAGGAATCTCTTATTTAACCTCTACCCACACTCAGCACTAACCTTTTATTTTTTTTTCTTAAGTAGGTTTAACTTATGGGCCTTGACATTTCATTCCATATTTATGAATCCCTCAATAATAACAATGATTGTTCACAGTTTACACTGGTTTTTCTTCTTCTTTTTTCCTTTTATCATTTATAAATACCTTTCTTGTGAGACAAATAGGATAAAGTATCATAACATTTTACAAGACTGAGGCTCAGGGAGACTGTGACTTGTCCAAAGTCACAGAGCCAGGAGCTGAATGTAGGTTTCCTCCATCCAACTGAAATTTTACTTCAAGAATCCTACTGTTGCTAAGCATCCAAAAATTCTTTTGCCATTTTCTCTATTGTACTTCTGTCAACTTATTCCTCATATCCCTTTCTCATTTTAGAATTTCCCACTCTTTATGTGGCCCCCAAATAGATATGATTCCACTATACCACACTGCTTCCTAACTTACCTAGTGGGAATTTTATTCTGAGCCTTAATAGACCACTCAAAGATATGCTACTCACTGGTTTGTCTAAGTATAGATATTTATGTAATTCTTTCAAGAAAATTAGCAGGGATGGCTAGGTGGCACAGTGAATAGAGCACTGGCCCTGGAGTCAGGAGGACCTGAGTTCAAATCTGGCCTCAGACCCTTAACACAAACACAAAATTAGCAGTGTGACTTTGGGCAAGTCACTTAACCCTAATTGCCCTACCTTCCTCCCTCCAAAAAGCAAAAAAGAAAGAAAGAAAAGGAAAAAATTAGCAGCAAGGAATTCAGATTAGTTGCAATGAATAATCTTGGTTCCAGAGAAGAAAAGGTGAAGCATAAATCCCTTCTCTCACAAAGGTGGGAGACAACAGTTGCAGAATTTTGCATACAGTGTTAGAAAGTATCACTGTGTTGGTAGTTTTTTCATGACTGCTTCTCTATTTTCACAAGGCAACACTTGAAGCTGAGGAGAATATGGGGAAATAAGAGCAAGGTTAAGACAAATGTCAATCAAAGGAAAGAAAAAATGATCGAATTAGAAGGACACCATTTCCTTTTATTCAATTTTAAAAGCCTGAATAGTAGGGTTTTTCCCCCTTTTCCTTGTGCTAAAGGAAAATTTTGCAGAAGCTGGTTGTGTAATTCCCAGGATCTCCCTCCCTTCATTTTTAAAGGCTGGTTAGCCATTAGCCAGCTGGCAGTTCTTTAGTGATGTGCCGGTGATTGATGAGAAATTACGAGGCTTTATCAGCAGCTCAGTTTCTTTCCGAAGCTTCCTTCTGTCATTTTTTCAAACGACAGCCATGTGGCACTTAGGGAGACACTGCAGTTTCATTTCCCTTGGTTGTTACAGCCTCTCTTGTTTTAATATCCCATACCTGCTGCTGCTGGTGCTGGGCCCACTTGCATTAGCAATCTCAAAGCAACTGCCCCTCCCCCACAGGGCAGAGATTAATGATGCAGGGAGAGACCGAATTGACTTCAGCTTTTATTCTCTCTGCGTGTTTTCTCAGCAGCCTCCTGGCAACTTTGGAAATGTCTTGTTGCTGTCCCTATATTGCACATTTGGCTACTCAGTCTTCAAAACCTGTACTCTTTTCAAAATCCAATCTTTATACATCCCCTACCCCCAATATGGATGCAAATCTCTGGCCCTCTGCTTGATGGATAAGGGATTATTCCAATTCATTGACCTGGGCTAGTCATGATGAATTCAAGGGCCTATAGGATCATAGGATAGGGAGCTAGAAAGCAAATTAGAGATTACAGAGCCAGCCTTTTCTCTGTTAATAATTATATTTTTTCTATTAATTATAATTTCTATTAATAATAATTCTTTTCCAGCCATTTTTTGGTCATGTACAACTCTTTGTGACCCCATTTGAGGTTTTCTTGCCATTCTTTCTCCAGTTCATTTTACAGATGAGGAAACTGAGGCAAACAGGGTCAAGTGACTTGCCCAGGGTCACACAATTTGTAAATGTATGAGGCCAGATTTGAACTCCAGAAGAGGAGTCTTCCTGATTCCAGACTCAGCACTCTATCCACTATGCCACCTAGAATCCCAATAATAATTATTAGGGATAATAGCAAAAATGAGGAATTAGAGTTCTGGAGAAAAGGAGAGACATGGCCAGGCACACATAAGTAGCTAATAGGAAAGCTAGAATTCTAATTCAGATCTCCTGATTGCTGGGGAAGGAAATGGCAAACCACTATGGAATCTTTGCAAAGAAAACCCTAAATGGGGTCACAGAAAGTCAGATGCGACTGACATGACTGAACAACAACAATGCTTGATTCCAAATCTAATACATCATATTTCACTCCTTCATTCCACAAATATTTATTAAGTACATACTTTGTGCTTTACACAATTAGAGAATTATCTAGATGAAGCTTAAGGGACCTCAGGGATTATCCAGTCCAAGTCCTTCGTTTCACAGATGGGGAAACTGAGGCCTACACCTATACAAAGTTGTCCTTGTCCAAGGTCATGCAGTAATTTTCAGCATCAGGATTCAACTCCCAGGGCCTTCACCTCTAAACGTAGCAATCTTTTCACTTCAATGCAAGGTTACATAGGGAAATATAGGAAAGTATAACTCACAGTGTCTGCCTTAATGAGGTTCTAAGAATACAATCTAATTCATGTCAATACCACCATAATTCCATCCCCCATCTCCCGAGGCTGCCCCACTGGCATCCACACTCCCCAGGAGCAAAGAATCCTCTAGTACAGTCAGCTAAAGCAGCTCTGGGTAGCAAACTTGGTACCTGAAAGGAACTGAAAGTGGGGAACAAGTTAGGAAGTAGATTAAATGAGAAATTGAATGCATTTTGCTTCTTCTCTCTCTCTCTTTCTTTCTTCCAGATTTAATGGGCTTTTGCTTTTGTTTGGGCACTCTGGGGCAGCCTGTCTGAGGGAAACATGGATTCTAAGTCTCAGCCTGATAGCATGGAGAGCAACAGAAGGAAATTAAGCAGTTTTAGATACTCCGTGTTCAGGCCTAGAGAAGAGCTGAAATCACATTCTTCCCACCGCTCCATTCTTATTTTCTTTCCCTTCAGAGTCTACCATGTCCTAAGCATAATTGCAAGAATAAAACTATTAGTACGAACCAAAAAGTGATTGTTTTCTGCCTAACCCTCCCTTCACAGCAGAGGTATATTGGGTATGTTATAACACTCCACTAATGTGTTCGTTAGTTTTTGCCAAACTTTTTTCTTCTTTGTTACAAAAGATGGCTCACTAAGGGAGACAGAAAGGATGTATTTGGAAATGAAGGTGGTATAAAGATAAAAGATAAAAGTATAAGGGGCAGCTAGGTGGCACAGTGAATAGAGCACCAGTCTGAGAGTCAGGAGGACCAGAGTTCAAATCTGACCTCAGATGCTTGACATACTTACTAGCCATGAGACTTTGGGCAAGTCACTTAACCCCAATTTCCCTCCAAAAAGCAAAAAAAAAAGATAAAAGTAAAAAGATCGGATGTATGATCTTATTGATATAAGGAACTTGCAGATAAGAAAACCCTCTGCCATTGGAGGTCACCACCTTCTCTGTAATTTAGTGTCTTTGGAGCACTGCCTAGGAAACTGAGAGGTTAAGGGATTTGCCCTGGGTACCACAGCCAAGGTGCGTCAGAAATGGGACTTAAATTTAGGTCTTCTGAGGTCAGCTTTCTATCAATGATCACAGTCTTTGTTAAAAAGCATCAACAACAGAAGATGGTGGAGTAGAAACAGGACTTCTGCAGGGCTCCGGCTTTCACCTCCTCCCATTCATGTAAAAGGTGACTCTGAAGAAACTTTGGAGCTACAGAACCCACAAAATGACACAGAGAAGTTTACCTCCTGCTGAGGACAGCCCAGCAGGGAGTGGCCAGAGCAGCATTCTGGGAGCCAAACCCAGCCCTGTGTGAGCCCGAGGTTAGCCTCAGGGAAGGCCTGACAAGCCACCAGCTTGAGGGACTTCAGATCACCAGCAGCTGTGGCCGTTTACATAATTATCAACACATAGATGCTAAGGACACAGTGAGAGGTCAGTGCAGTGTGGACTTTGGGATCCAGTAGTTTGGGAAAGTGGTCAGCCTTTGCCCCTGGGGCAAGAAGCCGCTGAGGTGCAGCAGCCTGCAGCCACAGCCATGTGGCAGCTTCAGCTCCTGGACTGCAGACTGTAGGGGGACCAAGCAACCAGTCTGAGGGGTAATCACTCTTGCTTTAACCTGCTTGGATCTGGATTGAGGTTTGGGGTGGAGGTCCTGGGGTGTGTGACCAGCTTGCTAGAGCATGGGGAGGCTTCAGACTGGGAACCCAACTAATACCTTAGGCATCTGAGAAAACCCCAGATATTGGTACAAAGCTCCCCTGTCTGGTAGCAGGATTACTGTGGCAAAAAGCCCAAAAGTCAAGTAATTGAATGGCAACATGAGCAAATGAGAGAAGCAAAGCAAGCCGAGCAACCCAACTTTACACTCCTATTTTGGGGACAAAAACGATCAAAGCATGGAACAGGAGGAAGACAATGAAGTCAGAACTCCTAAAACAAAAGCTTCCAAGAAAAATATGAGCTGGTTACAGGCCATACATAGAGGAGCTTAAAAAGAATTTTGAAAACCAAATAAGAGAAATGGAGGAAAAATTGGGAAGAGAAATGAAAATGATGCAAGAAAATTAGAAAACGAGAGTCAACAACCTGACTGAAGAAAATAATCACACCTTAAAAATAGACTAACTCAGATGGCAAAAGAGGCTCATAAAGGCAATGAGGAGAAGAATGCCTTAAAAAGCCAAATTTGCCAGGTTGAAAAAGAATCTCAAAAGCTCACTGAGAGCTTCAGAATTAGATTGGAGCAAATGGAAGCTATTGACTTTGTGAGAAATCAAGATACTATTAAACATATCCAAACAAATGAAAAAATAGAAGGCAATATGAAATATCTCATTGGGAAAACCACGGACCTGGAGAATAGATCCAGGAGAGATAATTTAAAAATTATTGGACTACCTGAAAGCCATGATCAAAGAAAGAACCTAGAAATCATCCTTCAAGAAATTCTTTTTTTTTTTTTTTTAAAGCAATTGGGGTTAAGTAACTTGCTCAAGGTTACACGGCTAGTCATTATTTATGCGTGGGTGCTCATTTTCTGAGGCCGGATCTGATCTCGGGTCATCCCAACTCCGAGGCCGGCGCTCTTACTCACTGCGCCACCTAGCCGCCCCTTTAGGGCAATTGGGGTTAAGTAACTTGCCCAAGGTTACACGGCTAGGTTTTTTTGTTTGTATGGATTAAGTGTCGGAGGCCGGCTCCGAACTCAGGTCCTTCTGATTCCAGGGCCGGCGCTCTATTCACTGTGCCACCTAGCCGCCCCCCTTCAAGAAATTCTTAAGGAAAATTTCCCTGATGTTTTAGAACCAGAGGGCAAAATAGAAGTTGAAGGAATCTATAGATAACCTCCTGAAAAAGAGACCAAAAAGAAAAGTCCTAGGAATATTATAGCCAGGTTCCAGAATTCTCAGATCAAGGAGAAAGTATTACAAGCAGCCAGGAAGAAACAATTTGAATACTATGGAAACACAATCAGGATAACACAGGATCTGGCAGCTTCCACACTGAGGGATTGAAGGGCTTGGAATATGATATTCTGGAGGTCAAAGGAGCTGGGATTAAAACCAAGAATCACCTACCCAGCAAAACTGAGTATCATGTTTCAGGGGAAAATATGGTCGTTCAGTGGAATAGAGGACTTTCAAACATTCTTTTTTTTTGGAGGGCAATTGGGGTTAAGTAACTTGCCCAAGGTTACACAGCTAGGTTTTTTTTTTTGTTTGTGTGTGTGTTAAGTGTCTGAGGCTGGATCCCAACTCAGGTTCTTCTGACTCCAAGACCAGTGCTCTACTCACTGCGCAACCTAGCCACCCCATGACTTTCAAACATTCTTGATGAAAAAACCAGAGTTGAATAGAAAATTCAACATTCAGACACAAAAAGTAAGAGATGCTTGAGAAGGTAAACAGGGAAAAGAAATCAAAAGGAACTCATCAAAGTTGAACTATTTACATCCCTTTACAAGGAAAAATGATAATTGTAACTGATGAAACTTTTCTCAGTATGAGAATAGTTGAAAGGAATAGAAATGTATATACATATATATGTCTATATAGGAGGGTATATGGGTGTATGAATACATATATAAATGTGTATATACATGTGTACACGTATACATAGAGGGCACAGGACCAATTTAATAGGAAGGGATGATACTTAAGAGGTGATATTAAGAGGTAAGAGAGGAATATAATGATAGGAGACGGGGAGAGACAGAATGGGGTAAACTATCTCATATAGAAGATGCAAGGGAAAATGGTTACAATGGAGGGGAAGAACAGGAAGGCAAAAGGGAATGGGTCAACCTTATTCTCATTGAATTTGGCTTAGGGATGGCATGACATACACACTAAATATGGTATCTCACCCTGCAGGAGACTAGGGGGAAAGGGGATGAGAGGTGGGATGATGGAAGGGAGGATAGGCTGGGGGGCAGGGAAGTTGGAAGCACCCACTTTTGAAAAAGGACAGGATCAAAGTAGAGAATAGAACAAGTGGGAGGTGGGATAGGAGGGAGGGAAATATAGTCAGTCTTTTGCAATATATCTACTATGGAAATGTTTTGCATAGCTACACATGTACAACCTATTCTGAATTGCTTATCTTCCCAGTAAGGGTAGGTGACAAGGGGGGAAGGAAATGAATCTGGAATTCAAATTTTAAAATCAAATGTTTAAATATAAATATAAACACATACATATGTATACTATTATTAATATTATTTTACATGTAACTGGCAAATAAGACATATAAGCACTGGGTCATAGAGATGCACCATGCCCTACTGGAAAGTCAGAGGGGGTATGGGAGAAGATAGGGGAAAGAGCAAATTGGAGGAGGGGATATCCAGTGGGATTGCTATTTGGGGGTGGTGGGTGGGGGAAAAATGGGGAGAAAATTTGTAACTTAAAATCTTGCAGAAATGAAGGCTGTAAACTAGAAGTTAATAAAGCATTTGATTTAAAAAAATTTTAAAGCAACAACAACAAAAACAAAACAACAAATGGGACAGTGTGGAGTGGTACTGTACCATGGCAGTTTGAAAAAACTAAAAAAAGCAACAAAAATTTTAAATATAAAATAATTGTTCTCTCACAGGTGAAATCATGATTGACTATAAGAAAGCAAAAGTTACAGCAAAGATATAGAGCCTTAGTATAGATGCTCTAAGAATAAGAGTCTGAAAGCTATAGAATTCTGTTCCAAGTGCCAGCAGGAGAAAATATTTGCCCCTCTCTTACTTTTTTATGAGATATCTTGACCTGTAAATGAAGGCTATGGCCTTCTTAAAATATTGATCAGCAAAGCTAGAATACCAACACTTTGGCATATTGGTAAATAATGAAAATGAGACCTAGGTGAGCCTCTCAAAGTTAACCTGCAATTTCAGAGATGACCTCTCATATGGCTTTAGGATTGACTGCTTCGAGGATCAGGAGAAGCAGCTTAATTGGGGTGTTCCCGCTCATCTTTTCATTTCAATTTTTCATCATCTGGCCAATTTTTCTTCCTGCTCTGTGCATTTCTGTAAATCACAAGCTCTTCCCACTAAAACATCCCAATAAATATCTATTCATTTTCACATCATGCCAGCCTCATACATTGCACATTGTTTAAAGTATTGTGATCCTTTGAAAAGGACTGTGGTTTTTAAGTTCCATCTATCTGAAGTCCAGGCAGTATTGCATAGTGAAAAGAACCCTGGCCCTTGAGTCAAAGAACTTGGCTTCAAAACATGCCTCTAACACATATGGGAAAGTAACCTAACTCTGTTGGGACTCAGTTTTCACATCTGTAAAATGAGGGGATTGAATTAGGTAGCAACTGAGATTTCTTCCAGGTCAATGGCCGTGTGAACATTAAGTCAGGCTTAATTAACCCCCATAGAATGAGAATGAGAATCAGAAGTCAAATAGACAAATAGGAACAGATGAAGACAATGGATCCCAAAGTATTTCCCAAAGCTGACAGACTAGATGGTCAGAGGTAGGTGACCAAACTGATGAGGGTGCACCAAAGGAAACAGGGACACTTAGCCTACTGAAAAGAGCATGCTGTGGGAAGAGAGAAGGTTAATGGATATCTTCCCTGTTTGATAGTCTGCCACTTGGAAGAGGAAATAGGCAAGCTCTGGTTGGACCCAAATAGCACAACTAGGACCAATGGGTGGGATTTACACGAAGATACATTTTTAAGCTCAGTTAGAGCTCTTGCAAAAGAGCAACTAGGAGGCACAGTGGATAGAGCACTGGGTTTGGTATCAGATTCATCTTTCCTGAGTTCGAATCCAGCCTCAGATGCATACTAGCTGTGTGACCCTGGGCAAGTCACTTAACTCCATTTGCCTTAGTTTCCTCATCTGTGAAATAAGCCGAAGAAGGAAATGGCAAAGTGTTCCAGTATCTTTGCCAAGAAAGCTCCCAAATAAAGTCATGAAGAATCAGACACAGCTGAAAATGACTGAACAACAAAAAGCAAATAGAATGGGATGCCTCCAGAAACAATCACTAGTATTTCCCAGTTTTTAATCTCACTAGTTCTAATTTGATTCTCAGTGGCCCTCAGCCAAAGTAGAAAAATTACCTCAATGCCTAGAAGAGTGTTATTTTGGTTTGAGGTTTTGTATGTAGTAATTCAAAAAGACCCTCATTACATATCTAACTTTCTCCTTTGACATTCAGTAACAAACAAGTATAGTATGGAATTTTTTTAATAAGAGAAAATTGTTCTAGTAGTGAGGATAGGAGAGCTAGAATCTTTAAATCCTGAAGTTGTAAGGGCTCTCAGTCTACTAATCTAACTCTTATCCAGTTCACAATCCTCCCCCCCCATACATAACTCCCCTCCTTCTTATACCCGCCCCCCCAACTATATCAATCAAGGACTGGCCCAGTCTTTGCTTTACTTCAACTTCCACAGTGGAAAAAACTCTAGCTCTGAAGTCAGAAGACTTAGGTTAAAATTCTACTGGTTCTGGTGCGATTATAAATGTTTTGATGTATATGGAGTCTGGGCTAAAAAGGTAATGCTATTTTAAAATTTTTATTTACAGAATTCTGAATTGTTTTCTGGAATGATTTCACTAATATGCGTTTCACCATCAGTGTTTATGTCTTTACGCAATCCTTTCAACATTGACTATTCCCATCTTATCATCTTTGCCATTTGCTTGTAGGAGGTGAAACTTCTGGGTTCTTTTGATTATATTTCTCTTGCTGTTAGTAATCTGGAGACTTCTTTCATATGGTTCTTAAAATGTACATTTGTTACTACTGCTTTTTATGGACTTTGATCATTCATTTATTATAAAATGACTTTTGTTTTTATATATTTTTGTTATTTGTCTTTATACTGAGGATACCAGACTCTTGCCAGAGATATTTGATACAAAAATTCTTTCTCCCCAGGCAACTCTTCCTTTTGTATCCCAGAATACACTAATTTTGTTTGTACAAAAACTTTTCAATTTCATGTCAGCAAACATATTTTACAATTGTCTCTATCCCTTTTTTAGGTTAAAAATTTATCTTCTCATAGTTGTGAACGGTATATGATCTGTTTCTCTTCTAATTTTTATGGTATTATCATTAACATTCAGATGATTTTGGAATATGGTGTAAGTTGCTGCCTTAATCTCTGCCAAAATGCTTTCCTGTTTTCCCAGCAGTTTGTATCAAGTACAAAGTTCTTTCCTAAGTAATTTATATTTTCAGGTTTATTGAACAAGTTCCATTATTTTTTATTCTCTCTTTTTTTAGACTATTTTATTGATTGATTTCTTTCTTTTTTTGGCTTTTTGGAGGGGAGAAGGCAGAGCAATTGGGGTTAAGTGACTTGCCCGAGGTCACATAGCTAGTGTTAAGTGTCTGAGGGCAGATTTAAACTCAGGTCCTCCTGACTCCAGGGCCACCTTACATTCATTGTGCTACCTAGCTGCCCCTTTATTTTTCTATTTTAACTAATACCAAGTGGTTTTAATGGCTGCTTCTTTATAGTTTGTAGTATACAATATATAGATTTAAAAGAAGTAGATCACTTAACCTCTTTCATCCTCAGTTTCTCCATCTGTAAAATGAAGAGGTTGGATCAGACAACCGCTAAGGTCCTTTGTAGCTCTAAATCTGCTTTCCTATTTTAATGAATTTTAAAATGCTGCTAAAAATCTGAATCTTTGGTCTTCCTTCTTCTGATCTTCTTCCCCCTCAAAAAAGACGCTGCCAATTACTACGATTTAGGAAAATGTCTTTTTCCCCTCCAAAATGAAGTTGCTTCCATCCAAGTTTCCCTCAAAAAAACACTGATTCTTAGATCTGGGCAGTGCTTGCCTTGGGCAGGAAAGCAAGGAAAATGATTTATATGCATTTTACAGATTGAAAGACATGAAGATAAGATGATATGCCCAAAGCCATATGCCACACATGCCCCAAAATAGGATTCAATTTTTTTATAATTAGTTTGATGCTCTTAGTAGGAGACACCATGTTCTTATCTTCAGTGATTCCACTTTGAAGCCTGTTAGCAGTGTTTATTCTTTCATATAATTCTTTCATTATTCTATTCTTTCATCATGTCCTGTGCATGAGAATTTCCATCCCCAATACCCACACCAAAATAGATTTTACATAAAGTACCCATGCTTAGTTCATTGGGGAGCAGAAATGTATTACCTTCACTAAATTATGAGATAATTTTCTTTAAAAAGATCTGGAATTTGATTAATACCAAAATAAAGAAAAACCATACTCCATCACTCTGCCTCTCACCATTTAACCAGAGAAAATGGTTACTTAATTATCTATCATACATCTTTGGTATTCCATAGCAATTTTTATTGGTTTAATTTTCTGGTGAGGGACAGGGCTCTCCCAACATTTCTGTATATGTTTTCACTAGGATTACCTTAATTGAGATTCAAAAAATCCAGTTATATCCAGTCTTCAATGACCCTCCTGAATTTACATTCTTCTACTTTTTCCAAGAAAAATAACAGGGCTTTTATTAGGGGAACCATCTGCTCTTAGAATTTAGGTACCCAAACTACAGTTCCCCTATCTGAACACATTACCCTTCTTTGAAATGAGACCAGGATCTTGGAAGGTTTTTTTTTTCAGTAGTGGAGAAAATAGTTTGCTCTCATCACATATATCAATACCCTGGAGGAAAGTCCAGTTCGTGTTGGGCTAGTTATAGCTCTGAAGATTAGAATCTGTTACTGAAATGAGCACAATATACACACCATTCATGCCATTTTTCATTCAGTGTCACTATAGTAAAAAGAGTTACAGTAAGTACCTGTCTCCATGGTATGATTTTTGGTCTGCTAGAAGGACTACCTGATTAACAGTACTTCCCTTACTAATTTGCCATGGGTCTTAAATTCTCAACACATGAGTGACTTCTTTAAGAGACTTCCAGAGTTCTCTCACAGAATACTAAAGCTGAATAGGATTTAAAATTTAAAATTTCTAACTGCCTAATTTTACAGAGGAAGAAACTGAAGCTCAGAGAGTTTATTACACAAGTAAGTGGTAGACCCAGGATTCTGTAGACTCCAAGTCCAGGTTTTTACCCCAATATTGCCCTGACTCAAACACAGTTGAATCAAGTTACTGCATGGTGTGGCCTGATACCATAAGATCTTAGCTACCTAATGATTCAGGAGGGTTTAATTGACTCCTAGTCATTAATTCCTGTTATTACTTACCAGAAAGTATGTGACTGAAGTAGTGAGGCAAGAGACAATAAAGGTCTGATGAGGAAAGAAGGTAGGAAAAATACCAGAAAATGGGGCTTTGCTAACACTCCAAAACAGGAATTGCTGCATCATATTTTAGAGTTGAAAAGAGTCTCAGAATTCATCTCGCCCAACTCCCTTCTTATATAGATGAAATTGAGACTCAGATAAGTTGAATGACTTGTCTAAGGCCAAAAGTTAGGATTTGAAGAGAGGTCTTCCAATGCCAATGTCAGGGCAATTTCCACTATATCAGACCCGGATCAAACAAGAAACAATTTACAGAGAGAGCTTACAAATATTCAGATCTAACTTGAAATCCAAAAGAGAGGGACAGGGATGTTACGTGGTCAGGAAGCATGGATCAGAATGAAGATGAGAACTTTCAGGCAACTTTTAGTAGAGCTGGGTATTCAGTGCTTATTATGGAAGTTCCCTGGGTTTCCAGGAATGGCAAGCTCTTGCTTTTCCCCTCTATCCAACACTGAACGTACTAGAATAGTGTAGGCTTTTCTAGAAAGCTTAACTGTTCTTTGGAGTGATAACTTTGCTTTTCACTGGGACAACGAAGCATGTCAGCCATCTCACAATGGAGAACCTGAGGAGAACATTAGATCCTTTAGAACCTTGACCTAGGATAGGGGATTTGAGGCAGAGAGGTTCAGGTCGCATTGTATGTGACATGAAGTAATATATGTACAAAAACTACAGTGAAACCCAGTCTTCAATGACCCTCCTGAATTTATATCCTTCTACTTTCTATAAGAAAATAATAGAACTTCCATAATGTCCTGTGCACAATGCAGCACACAGTAGGTACTTCAGAAATGCTTGTTCCTTTATCCTCCCCACCCTCTTTCTATAAGGGAACAGAAAACCTGCTACCCAACCCAGTCCCTTTGGCATTAATATCCATCTCATGCTGTACTCATCCCTCAACCTCACTTCTCTAGTAGGAACATTTTATTCAACTGTTCTCTCATACACACACCCTATGAGACTCTTGGATGTGTGTATATGTTTTGTAATTTTCCTATGTATAATTATAGTTTTTCTCCCTTTCCACCCTCTCTACACATGGATCCTCAAGAATCCAATCTGCAATTTTCCACATGAATCACACATGAATCACTGATTCACATTTACAATTCACACTGGCTCACTCACTATAAAAATTGCCATGATTCAGTATATTAACTGTTGATCTATGTAAAGACAGGTGATTTCTAATTATCATACAGGGCTAGCCTGGTTGGTGATGTCTTCCATTTTCTTCAGGGATAAAGGAAAGAAGTAAAAATAAATATCTACAAAAATTAGTCAATTTCTGCTTCTCATAAATAACATTTGATCTCCTGATTCCATTCCTTCTCCATATATGAGGTGTTCTCTGTTCTCACCTCTGCCCTTTGAAATCTCTAATTTCCATCTAGGCTTCATTTAGGTCTTACCTACTACATGAGGTCTTTCCTAACCCCAGGATTGTTAATATTTTGCTCTATCAAATTACTTTGCATTTGTTTTCTTCTGTCTTATCTTAAGCATGGCATAATGGAAAGAGGACTGAATTTTGAATCTTGAACTTTGAATCTTTTATTCAGTCACATGTATGACTTTGAGAAAATCACTACAAACCTCTAGAACTGTATTTAAATTATATAAGAAACTAACAAGTATAGGAGATCAAGAACCATTCTCCAAGGGGTGAGTGGTAAAAAGATATAAACAAACACCTGTCATTCTTGTGAGAACTATTGATAACCATATGAAAGACCCAAAACCATTGATAATAAGAAAATGAAAATTAAAAAAATTCTGAGGTTTTACCTCCCACATAGAAATTGATGATGACAAAAGAGGGGAAGGGTTAAATGTTGGAAGGTGTTATAGAAAGACAGGTCCACTAATGACTGGTTGGCAGAGCTCTGAATTGGTCTAATCATTTTGAAAAGCAATTTGGAATTAGGCAAAGAGAAATATCCATACATTTCAACTTAGTGATTTCACTGGTAGGCATATATCTCAAAGAGATCAATGACTAACTAAAAGTAAACAAACAAATTAATAAAGAACCAAAAATTAAAAAAAAATAAAATAAAATTTTAAAAAGGGATCAGTGACTAAAAAAAAATAAAGATACCATGTATACCAAAATATTTAGAGATTTTTTTTTAGCAAAAGACCAGAAACAAAATAGAGGTGCATCAGCTGAAGGATGACTAAGCAAGGTGTGGTATATGAACATAATGGAATCATTATCTTGCTGTTAAGAAATGACAAATTAAATACAGAGAAGAATAAGAAAGTTTAAATGAACGGATGCAAAGTCAAATATACAGAAAAGAATATGTACAGTGACTATAACAATGTAAAAAGAAAAATAACAACAACAAAACTGAAACTGACTGCTGGTTGTTACTATGTCTACTGTCAATACTGACAATTCTCAGATCTGCTTATCAAGCCCCAACCTCTTTCCTGACCACCTGTCTCCTCTCTCCAAATGTCCATTGAATATTTTGAAATGGACCTGCCACATGTATCTCAAATTCATATGTCCAAAACAGAATTCCCTATCTTTTCCTTCAATATCTCTCATCTTCCAAAGTTCTCCATTACTGTCAGGGGTACCACCATCTTCCCAGTTGCCCAGACTTGCAACCTTGGTCTTATCCTCATCTCCTCACACACAGTCATCCCACATAGCCAATCTCTTTCCAAGTCATCACTGCCACCTTCAAGATATCTTTCATATCTGTCTGCTCCTTTCCACTCATACAGCTGCCACACTGAGACGTGCCCCAATCATCTCACACCCAGACTGTCACAATGGGCTGCTGGCTGATCTCCTTGACTCAATCCTCTCTCCACTCCAATACTTGCTTCACTCAGCTATCAAAGTGACCTTCCTCAAGTACAAGTCTGACTGTGTTACCCCTCGAGTCAACAAACTCCAATGACTCCCATTATCTCCAGAACCAAATATAAAATCCCATTTGACTTTATAAGCCAAATTTGGTCTCTTCCTATCTTTCTAGTCTTTTTCTTTTAGTCGACTCTTCTCCACATACCCTAGGACTATTTACCCAGGTCACCATGTTTTTCCTTAACACAACCCTGGATCTCCCAACTCCATTCCTTTTCACTGGCTCCCCCCCTGCCTGGAATGCACCCCTGCCTCACCTCCACCTTCTGGCTTCCTACAAGAATCAGGTCAGATCAAATCTGATGCAAGACGTCTTTCCTGTCCCTCCCTCTCTTTATAATATTTGTCCAGTTTGAATTCTACATATAGTCCATATGTCCATCATCTTTTACATATTGTTTCCTCAGTTATCATGCCTTCCTTAAGGACATGGGTTGTATTTTATTTTTTCCTTTCTTTGTATCCCCAGTGCTAAGCAGAGTGCCTGGTATATAATAAGTACTAAATAAATGTTTGTTGATTGACTAACCAAGCTTGGCCTTAAAGAAATATGAAACCATACTTCCTTCTTTGCAGAAATAAGTAAATGTAGCATATTATAGAAAGTAGATAGTAGATAAAGGCACTGTACTTGGAACTAAGAATATCTGAGTTAAAATCCTTCCTCAGTTTCTAGCTGTGTGACCGTGGGCAAGTCACTTGGCCTTTATCAGCCTCAGTTTCTGCTTCTGTAAATTGGCATTAATAATTACACCTTCCTCACAAGGTTATTGTGAGAATCAAATGAAATCATATCAAATGAAATTTAAAAATCAAGCATTTTACAAACCTTAAAGCCACATACATACATTGCTAGCTATTATTGTTATATTATACTTTTTGAGAACGTTTTCCTAAATTATTTTTTCCACTCTTGTTTTATATTCTTTTTGTTAAAGTTCCCCACATCTCATCTTTATCCCCTTGTTATGAGTATAACAAGGACTGACAATGGGAACGCCATCTGAGATCATGGTCAATGTGCCCTACCCATTGTCAAACTCATGGGGTGGCTCGGTGAGACCCCTCCCAAAAGTCCCTGATAATGTATATCAAAGGGGCCCAACTCTCTGAAGATAGAACTCCCATTGGTTAGAGTGGCTCTCTGGAAGGCAGAAGGGGAAGGATACTTTGAATAATGTAGGCAATATTAAAACAAAAGATATCAATAAAATTTATTTTTAAAAACACAAAAATGCCCATGATTGGGAAATGGCTAAACCAATTCTGGCACATAGAATATTTCTGACTCCAATTTAGGGTAGGCTTTCTATAAATAGAATGAGGCAAATAAAGGTTCTGTACTGTCATGGTGCCCAGGTATTCTTGGCTCTCAATATTTACATACTAAAGTTGTGCTATACAGGTCAAATTCCACTTCAGAGAATTCTAGAGGGTTTCCAAAGTTTTTGCAGGCACTGGAATCTTATGCTATCAAGTATTGGCTGAAATAAGTGAACTATAGCTTGGATTTAGAAATCCTTATTATAATGCAACTTTCCATTCCAGTGATATTTGCTTTAATAGGCTATGACTGAGCAAACCGGCAGGGGAAGATCCCTCAGGGTCACTGGCCAAAAGAGCAACAGTTATTACTTACAAATATTAACTTGTTTTCAAGTCCTATTGTCTTATATTTCGCACTTATAAGCTTTGGGGTGAACCTATTTTTCTATTCTTTTTATCATTTATTTGTTTACTCATTAAATAAATATTTACGAAGCCTATAATGACAATGAGAAGCACTTCTCCTAATCTAGGTCAGCAGCTCTCAAACTTTTGGGTCACAAAGACCCCTTTATAACTTTTAAAAATTATTGAGGACCTCAAAGAGCTTTTATTTATGTGAGATAGTCTATCAAGAATGACTGTATCAGAAATTAAAATGTCTTAATATTATTGTGAAAATAGTTTGATCCTAAAAAGGTCATGGGGATTCTGGACCACACTTTGAGAACTGCTGATCTAAGCAGACATTTAAGATGTGTACACAAATAACTGTAGAGATCTAGGTAGCATAGTGGAGAGAATGCTGGACTTAGAATCAGGAAGACCTGAGTTCAAATCCTGCCTCAGAGAGTAATTAGCCCTATGACTCTCTCTGTCTACTTTAATTTCCTCATTTGTATCATAATAGCATAATCCACAGAACATGGAATTAGGGACAGAGAGAAAGGGAAAAGAGATAAAAAGAACAACTGAGATTCTGAGCCTAAGCAATTAGAAAAACGGTGGTACTTCAAGGTCCATCCAAAAGGTTAATTGAGTATTTGTCCAATGGTCTGTATTTTTCCAAGATAGGTGGGAGAGCAGAGAACTAGACAATGATGTCACTTGCCTCTCAATAAATAACAAGGGCTTGCTATTTGCTGCTAGGGTCAAATAAAGATTCCTATGTTAGACATTTAGAGTCCTTTACAGGATAGGCCCCAACTGTATTTCTAGCACTATTATATGTTACTTCCCTTCAGAAACATCATGGTCCAGCCAAACTGGCCTTCTTATTATGCCTCAGACATGATACTCCATGCCCATCTGTTTGCCTTTGCATTTCTAGAATGTGCTATTTTTTTCATTCCCTCTCTTAAAATCTCTACTTGTCTTCAATGCTCACCTCAGACATCAGCTTCCACAGGAAACCTTTCCTGATCTACTAGTGGCTTCCTCCAAAATTCACCTTGTATCTTCTTGTATATATTTCATATACATTCATATATGTACATCCCATCTCTCCTAGCTGGATTATAAGTTCAGTAAGGACAGGCACTCTTAGACTGTTTCTTCAGGGTCTAGTTCAGTGCCCATCATAATATAGGTGCTTAATAAATCTTAGTTGTTTAGTTGATGTTGTACAACAGAAATCCTACCAAAGAATTACATTTATTTGTAAGATAGCTCATATTTGAGTATGGACCCTTCTTCATAAAGAGGCTCACAATAAATATGATTGGCTGACACAATTAGCATTGAATGGAAAATTTTACATTTAGTTAGAACTATAGTGAGTCAAGAAATACTTGAACCAAGAGTCTATATAAATGTCCAAGAAATATATGTCCTGGCACATACTTGTCCCCATTGACTATTCCCTGTGTTATCATACTATCTCTCCATTCCATGAGGCATTTATGATCCAACTGAAGTGCCAAACAAAGCTCCAGACAACTTCCCTGAGTGACTTAATTATATCTAAAAGCATTAAATAGCAGTTGTGAATTGGCTGACACCCAAGGCAAAGAAAAACAGAACATGCTCTGCTTCAGACCAAAGCAATGGGATCTATAATTACAAAAGAGGAGGAAGTCGGGACACCAGGAATAAAGGCAGGAGAACCATAAGGGGATAATCTAGATGCAAGATGGGGCTGGTGAGAGAACAAAGAAGACAGAAATGTTCAAAGAAGAGTTGAAAGTAAAACGCTGAATTGTTGGGTGAAGACCTAACCAGAGAAAAATGGAGACACTCTGCATTCCTTTCTTTATATGGACACTTCACTGGTGAGACAAGGATTAAGCATATCTTAGTGGAGCACTAGTAGAGTTGTGAGTTAGCTAGCAAATCATGAAGTGTGGAATTGTTCAAATATCTAAATGAACAATTACTCATTTTAATTTAAGGCAGGTTGGTAGTGCAGTTAATGTTATAGGTCTGCAGTCAGGAAGACTCATTTTCTTGGGTTCAAATTTGGCCTCAGACACTTACTAGCTGTGTGACCCTGGGGAAGTCATTCAACCCTGTTTGCTTCAGTTTCCTCATCTGTAAAATGAGCTGGAGAAGGAAATGCGAAATTACTCTAGTATCTCTGCCAAGAAAACCCCAAATGGAGTGATGAAGAGTGAGACATGACTGAAACAACTGAATGACAATGATCTTAGCTTCACTGAATAGAAACAAGCACCTGTTCCTAGGATATGCCCTTTGATAGGTACCAGTGATACAAAGATAAATGAGCAAGACTTCCTTCCCTCAAGAAGTTTGCCCTCTACTAGGAGAGTACAAATGCATATGTGAATAAATGCAAAATACATACAATACAACCTCAAGAGGAAAAGCTTGTAACATCCAAGGGTGATGGGAAAGGCTTCCCAGAGAATTCTTTCAGTGGAGTGAGCGAAGCTTGGTTATCACTCATCAATTTGTACTCCTGGTCAACATGTTGACTTATCATTATGAGGGAAATGCTGACTGGTGAGCCAGGAAGTCATCATAGACTTATCATTATGTTAACACATGCATACATACAACAACAACAACACATATACACTTATATGTATATATGTATGTATATATATGATTAATAGCGAGTAGCTAACATTTACATAGTGCTTACTACATCCCAGTAGCTTAATCCAGCTGGTTCTGATCTGGTTCAGATCAGAATGGTTCATTAGCTAACATTTATATAGTGCTTCCTAAGTTCCAGGAATTGTGCTGAATGCTTTTCCAATCATTATCTCATTTGATCTTCACAACAAACCTGTGAAGTAGGTGCTATTATTATCCCCATTTTATAGATGAGAAACTGAGTCAAGCAGAGGTTAAATAACTTGTGCAGGGTCACACTAGTAAAGGTCTGAGACTAGATTTAGACTTTGTTCTGACTGCTATATAGGAACACTTACTGTCTAATTTGGCTTTATATAACTTTTTTTTTTTCTGGTCCAGATAGTGATTAATAGAGCTCTTAGGGATGAAGTTTGTCTCTATTGATGCAGAGAAGCAACTCTTCTAAAACTTAGAGTCTTGGAGAATTGTCTGGGGCCACTGAGAAATTAAGTAACTTGCTCATGGTCAAAAAGGAAGTTTATGTCAGAAAACGGGACTTGAACCTGGGTTTCCTTAATGTCATGGACAGTTCTCTGGCTACTGTGCCATGGTATCTCTCCATGGATCTCAGGGGTGTCTAATATCGTTTTTAGGTCACTGAACTTACATTAAACATACTCTCTTAATATTTTAAGGGCAGTATCAAGGGTACCAGAGAGGGCATCTTTATTTTAGAACAATTTGGCACCTTTAGGTTTTACCAAGCCCACACAGGCTGCATTCCTTTCTCCACTTCCTTAATTGTTCCTCTAGTCAATACACTTGGGTTACTTTATTTTGTATAGAAGAGTAATAAGGTTTTAGTTGCTAAAACTATTTTTAAATGAACTACATAGGCTGAGTGGGAGGGTTTGGCAATGAAGCTACGCCATTACTGCCAGGTCTGCCCTTTGAAGCCAAGCAATATTTGTCCCTTATAAAAAGATTAAAATGAGACACCAAGAAGTAATTTAATGAAATATAGAAAAAGGGGAGGTGAGAAGTTAGGGGAGTTAAAGGACAGAAAAAGTATCAGGCTCTCATAAACATAAATACCAAGGGGGTGATATTCTTACAGAATGTGGAGCAGTTAAGAATATCTAGCAGTGATTGTGATTCTTCATGCCACCCCTCCTCCCACCCAACTCCACCCTGCCTCTGATCAGATAGATTCTATACCTCTGCAAAATGCCTGCTATTTGACACCTCCACTAGCACCACCCTAATTCAGTCCCTCATTAAGTCTCATTTGGATTATTGTAATAGTTGTCCCATTGGTCTCCTTGCCTTTGATCTTGTCTTTACCCTCTTAAATCTATATTTTACATGATTGCCAAAGTAATTTTTTTAACATGTAGCTCTTATCAGGACATGCCTCCAAGATATTTAATGGCTCCCTATTACCTGTAAGATAAAATATAATCTTCTTTAGAGGCAATCAGGGGTTAAGTGTTTTGCCCAGGGTCACAGAGCTGGTAAGTGTCTGAGGTCACATTTGAACTCAGGTCCTTCTGATTCCCAGGCTGGTGCTGTATCTACTGTACCATCTAGCTGCCCCTAAAATATGATCTTTGTCTCCAAACATTCCCGGTCCACTCCTTTCTGCCTCTGTTTTTTTTTTTTCTACATTCACACTCTTCTATTTTATGTAGTTCTTTGCAGTCAAATTGAACTACTCCAGTGGCATGCTGATAAATGTTTAACAACCAGCTCTCCAAGAAAAGAGCACCCATTAAGTTTAATCTATATTATTGACATTTTCACCACCACTTTCTTAAGTCTAGGCAATCAACAAGATAACAAATCAAGCCATGATTTGGTTTGCCAGTTTCTGAGGCATAAAGGCTGAAAATATAATAATCTGTTCTTGTGAACAGGTTGGAGCTGGTTCTAGCATACTCCCAAATTTCACTGTATTTTTCCCTACTTCAGTGCATTTGCCTGTAATGAATTCCTTCTGCATTTCTTCTTTCAAGATCCAGTTCAAGGATCTACTCTTCCCACAAGACCTTTAATGACTCCTCCACATTCCCCATCCCACATCTCTCCCCAATCTCACAGAATCGTGAAATATCAAGAGCTGGGAGGAATTTCAGAAATCTAATAGCTTAGTCTAGGCAGCTATATGGTACAGCAGATAGAACCTGCAGTTGGAATCAGAAAACTGTTGTTCAGTCATGTTTGACTCTTCGTGACCCAATGTACTTGTCCAAAGGGTTTTCTTGGCAAAGATAATGGAGTGATTTTCCTTCTCCAGTATGTCCCCATTTTAAAGATGAGGAACTAAGGCAAATAGGGGTTAAGTGACTTTCCCAGAGTCACACAGCTAGGAAGAGTCTGAGGCTGGATTTGAACTCACATTTTCTTTATTCCAAGCCCAGTGCTCTACCCATTGCATTATCTATCAGCTCCCCCTCCCCACTTCCAGTAATCAGAAAGACCTGAGTTCAAATCTAGCCTCCAATACTAGCTGGGAGACCCTGGACAAGTCACTTAACCTCTGTCTGACTCAGATTTCTCATCTGCAAAATGGATAATAATAGCCCCTAATTCTAACTGGGTGTGGAGAGGATAAATGAAATGATATTTGTAAAGCCCGTATTTTTTAAAATATGCACTATATATACATTAGCTATTATTTAAAAATATGTGCTATATATACATTAGCTATTATTATCTTTTAATTTTATCCATAAGGACATTATGAAACAATTGTTCTGGTACCTTTCTGAAATATAGTCAAACACTATGTCTACCCCAGAGGTATCAAACTCAAATAGAAACAAGATGACTGATCCACATAAGGATCTCTGTGGACCACATGTTGAATATTAGTTTTTAACATGTAATGTTATCTATGTTTTATTGTATTTTTGTTATTTTGCAAAATGTTTCCCAGTTACATCTTAATCTGGTCAGGGTTACATTGGGACTACAGGACCTCTTGTTTGAAGTCTCTTGTCCATAGCACCCACTGTGATCTACACGTATGACAAATATGGTAATACACAAAAGAAATTCTTGGTATTAGAAATTCCTGGTATTGGAATTCCCTCTGACAAGAAAGGGCACAACCTGTATGCAATTTGGTAGATATGTCCTATAGAGTTGCTTAAAGTAAGGTCACACAGCTAGTATTTGAAGAACAATTTGAATTCAGATCTTCCTGTCCCAGAATTCTAGACAAAAGAAACCCTTCCAAAAGAGAGAAAATAAGTTTAATGTGTCATCCCCTTTTCTTTTTCTTTGTTTAATAAATTAATTTATTTATTTTTCGTTTTCAACATTCACTTCTGTAAGCTTTAATTTTTCTCCACCTCCTTCCCCTTTCCCAAGACGGTGTGCTATCTGTAGTCTCTACACATACACTCTTATTAGACATATTTTCACATTAATCATGTCATATAGAATAATAAGAACAAATGGCAGGAACCATGGGAAAGAAAAAACAAATCCCCTTTTCTTGAATGAGGCCACACTGACTCCAAATGATTACTATATCTGTTTCTAATTGCTAAAGGTGCATCTCTTTACCATTCAGTTCTAGAACCTTGACAGAAGTCTAGATTAAACTCGCTGTACCACAATTTGAATAGTTCAGAGATTATGCCTGTTTCGTTTTTTGGAGAATAAGGGCAGAATATAGGAGTCGGAGGCGGAGTCAAGATGGTGGAGTAGAAACAGCATTTCCAATGTGCTCTGCCCCACACAAATTTCCAACAATGTGAAAGGGGACTCCAAACAACTTCTGGAGCCACAGCACCCACAGAATGGCACAGAGAAGCTAACCTCCTGCTGAGGACAGCCCAGCAGCCCTGCAGGGAGCGGCCAGCACAGCGCTCAGAGAGCAGGCAGCACAGCTCACTGGGAACCCACAGCGCAGCTGTGCTGCCTGCAGCACTGTTTTAGCCCCAGGGTGGCCGGGCCTTCAGCTGGCTGGAGGGACCCCAGAACACCAGCAATTGTGGCGATTCCAGAATTATCAGCACAGATATGCCTAGGACAAAGTGAGAGGTTAGTGCCCTATGGACTTTGGGACCAGTATTTGGGGAACACGTGGCTTCCTCCCCTGGGGGCGAAAAGCTGCTGAAGAAACAGCTGCACAGAAGCCATTTTGCAGCTTCAGTAGTGGCTCTAGCTCCTGGTCTGCCAACTGTAGGGAGATCCAGCAATCAGTTTGGGGGTTAATCGCTCTTGCTTTAAATTGCCTGGATCTGGATTGTGGTCTGGGGGGGAAGTTTGGGGTGGGTATCCAATTTACCAGAGTGGGTGGAGGCTTTACAGAGGCCACCCAACTGGCGGAAGTTGTAAAGACCCCACGTTTGGGCGGAAGCTCCCCTGTCTGGTGGCAGAGTACTACTGTGGCAACAAGCCCAAAAATCAAGTAATTAAGTGGCAACATGCCTAGGCAAATGAAACAAAATAAACAGAAAAGTTCAACATTGGACTCCTATTTTAGGGGCAAAGAGGCTCAAAGCATAGAGGACGACTGTAAGGTCAGAACTCCTGCACCAAAAGCCCCAAATGAAAATACAAGCTGGCTACAGGCCATAGAGGAACTTAAGAAGCAGATAAGAGAAGTGGGGGAAAATTTGGGAAGAGAAATGAAAAAGATGCAAGAAAAGTATGAAATGACAGTCAACAGCCTGACTGAGGAAAATAACACCTTAAAAAATAGACTAACTCAAATGGCAAAAGAGGCTCAGAAAGGCAATGAGGAGAAGAATGCCTTAAAAAGTCGAATTTGCCAGATGGAAAAAGAATCTCAAAAGCTCAATGAGGAGATTCATTCCTTCAGAGTTAGACTGGAGCAAATGGAAGCTAGTGACTTTATGAGAAATCAAGATACTATTAAACAGATCCAAACAAATGAAAGAATAGAAGGCAATGTGAAATATCTCATGGGAAAAACCACTGACCTGGAAAATAGATCCAGGAGAGATAATTTAAAAATTATTGGACTACCTGAAAGCCATGATCAAAGAAAGAACCTAGAAATCACCCTTCAAGAAATTCTCAAGGAAAATTGCCCTGATGTTTTAGACCCAGAGGGCAAAATAGAGGTTGAAAGAATCCACAGATCACCTCCTGAAAAAGATCCCAAAAAGAAAACTCCCAGGAATATTATAGCCAGGCTCCAGAACTCCCAGATCAAGGATAAAATACTACAAGCAGCCAGGAAGAAACAATTTCAATATTGTGGAAACACAATCAGAATAGCCCAGGACCTGGCAGCTTCTACACTGAGGGATCGAAGAGCATGGAATATGATATTCCAGAGGGCAAAAGAGCTGGGATTGAACCCAAGGGTCACCTACCCAGCAAAACTGAGTATCTTGTTTCAGGGGAAAATATGGTCATTCAGTGGAATAGAGGACTTTCAAGCATTCTTGATGAAAAAACCAGAGTTGAATAGAAAATTTGACATTCAGACACAAGAAGCAAGAGATGCTTGAGAAGGTAATCAAGGAAAAGAAATCAAAAGGAACTTATCAAAGTTGGACTATTTACATTCCTACATGGAAAAACAATAACTGTGTTTGATGAAACCTTTCTCATTATGAAAATAATTGAAGAAGGGTACATGGCATATGTTCACAGATATACATGGATAGAGGGCACAGGTTGAATTTGATGGGAAGGGATGATTATTTTTTTTTTGGAGGGCAATTGGGGTTGGGTGACTTGCCCGGGGTCACATGGCTGGGTTTTTGTTTGTGTGTTGGGTGTCTGGGGCCAGATCTGAGCTCGGGTCCTTCTGGCTCCGGGGCCGGTGTTCTGCTTGCTGCACCACCTAGCCACCCCAAGGAAGGGATGATTCTTAAGGGGTGAAGTCAAGAGGTGAGAGAGGAAAGTGGCAAGAGGAGATGGAGAGAGACAGGGTAGGGTAAACTATCTCATGTAGAAGAGGCAAGGGGAAGTAGTTGCAGGGGAGGGGAAGAACAGGAAGGCAAAAAGGCAAAAGCATATTCTCATTGAAGTTGGCTCAAGGAGAGAATCACATACATACTAAATGGAATATCTTACCCTCACTCACTCTCCTGAATAGGGGAAAAGGGGATGAGAGGGGGGATGATGGAGGGGAGGGCATTCTGGGGGTAAGGGAGGTTGGAAGTACCCACTATCAAAGAGGGACAGGATCAAAGTAGGGAATGGACCAGGTGGGAGGTGAGACAGGTGGGAGGGAAATATAAGCAGTGTTTTACAATATATCTACTATGATAATGTTTTGCATAGCTATACATGTACAACACATATTGAATTGCTTATCTTCTCAGAGGGAGTGGGTGACAAGGGAGGAAGGGAATGGATCTGAAAATTGAAGTTTTAAAATTAAATGTTTCATAAGATGTCCAGGCATTGGGGCTCAGAAATTCACCTTGCCCTAATGGCAAAGTCGAAGGGGATGTGGGAGAAGATATGGGAGAGAGCAGATTGGATGAGGGGATATCTAGTGGGACTGCTATTCTGGGGTGGTGGGTAGGGAAAAGATGGGGGAAAAATGTAACTAACTCATAATCTGGTGGAAATGAATGATGTAAACCAGAAGTTAATAAAGCATTTGTTTAATTTAAAAAGAAAGAATAAGGGCATCATTTTGCTTATTGTCAGCCCTGTGGCACCTCTTAAAGTCTTCATGATTATTTCAAAATCACTTACAGTGGCTCAGTAATCCCATCTACCAAGGCTCTTAGCACTCCAGGATGGAGTTCACCTAGGACTAATGACTTCATTTCCCTGAAGGCAGCTATGTGTTCACTTGCCACTTCTTCATTTTTCTAAATTTTCAACTCCCTGTTAATCAAGTTTGTCCCAACCTCAATATTGTTTTCTTTGGTAAGGAAAAAAGAAGTCAAATAATAGTTAAGTAGTTCTGACTTCCCTCTCTTGTCTATACTCTTTTTTTATTATCTTTGGTACTCACTGTTTTTCCTCAGTTCATACTGAACTTCAATGTTCTGAATACAATGATTTAGAGTAATAGCAGTATCAGAGGAGAGAAAAAGACAAGACATATTTGAAATATTTCAATGGCAAAAACTTTGGCAACAGACTGAATATTGGGGGATGGGGTGGGTAAAAGGTAGTGTCATCAAGAATAGCACCTGGGTGGTGAGTGTGAGGTACTGGGATGATAGTGATGTCCTTGACTACTAGTAAGAAAGTTTGGAAGGGGGTAGGGTTTCGGGTTTAGTAGTCTGTTCTTCCATATTAATCAGAATCTGATCTAGAATAGCATGTGCCCTAATTTACCCTTCTACCTTTTAAGGAGGGAGCAGCTAGGTTGCTCAGTGGATAGAGCACTGGATTTGGAATCAGAAAGACTAATCTTCCTGAGTTCAAATCCAGCCTTAAACACTTACCAGCTGTGTAACTCTGGACAAGTAACTTAACCCTGTTTGCCTTAGTTTCCTCATCTGCAAAATGAACTGGAGAAGGAAATGGCAAACCACTCCAGTACCTCTGCCAAGAAAACCCCAAATGGGGTCATGAAGAGTCAGACATGACGGAAATGGCTCAACAACAACAAACATTTTAAAGAACATAACTATCAAGAATTTATCAACTCCTCTACTTTTAGCAAATCAAGAACTCAAGCAGGAGATATCCACATAAATTGGTCAACTAAACTGCTGTGCCAGGTTTGTGAAATGTTTGCTAGATTTATTTTCTATTACTTCCATCTGGTCAGGTGGTCAATAGTATATTCTGTCTCTTTTCAGTTAGCACCCAAATATTTATCACCATGCTTCCCCGTCTAGCTCATCATGTGTATACACACACACATACACATACACACACACACACACACACACACACACACACACTTAATTTTTTTTAACATACAATGCTCTTCCACCACCACTGTGGTGGAAATCTATTGCTTTGGAATAAGGAATAAACTTCCCTTCATAACTAAATTGCTGTTGAGTTATATTCTACAAAATCTCAATGGTGCCTTATTTATAATATCTTCTCCTATAAAAGAGATCACAGCCCTTCTCCATGCACTCAAGTAGAGAGTTTTTATAAGTTGTGATGAACTAAAATTTCCTCACCTAGTGTTCAATCTGGTAATGAACAATTCTGAAATCAACTAACCTTGTCTTTGGATAACATACCTTTACTCATAGTCTTTGAGTTGGTAAGGTCAGAGCTTGCTGACATAGTATTAAAGTGTGCAATTCTGTCTCTCATGGCCTTCAAGAACACTCTAGTGAATGACCTCAGGGTTACCTTAGTGGCATGAAGAGGCAAGACAGCTGATACCTAACAGGTCAAATTTATCTCCTTCTGTCAAGAATGAAAGCATATTACCATGATCTGTAAGAGTCTAGACATATGAAATGTTGGGGTTTATTACTGCCCATATTCTTGAATATTATATCCAGAAAATTGTTGGTCATCTCTACTTCAAATTCTCTGTGGTATCTGGTTTGGCAATATACATAGGTGCATTTCTTCCTCCCTCTCTTAACTCACTTTGGAACCCTCTATACAATATTTATATCCCAAGACAAATATATCTTGCTAGACCTTATGAGATGCACTCCCTAATCACAAATCAATCATTGCTATATCTCGAATTATGGATCTAAGATCCAAATCTTCTTAGAGTCCATCTTCTTATCTAGCTGCTCACTTCTTAAATTTGTCTATGCCTTCTGAAGCTCCTTCTTTCAGTCAATAGTGGGAATGAAGATGTGATTTGTACACCTAACATCTTCAATTTCTTGCCCAGGATCTCATAACTCCTATTGATGAGCTTTTAGGTTTCTTATGATGTTATCATTCATCGATACATGAATCACCAGAAGTAGATAAAGGTTATCAAGTCTGACAGGTTTAGGGAGTCTCTTTCTCATGCCCCAGATACATGGCTCAGGAAGACAGAATACCTCCCTATAATTCATGTGGGATCAGCATATATGACTACCTCCATATCCCAGCAGGAAGCTGTCAACTGCTACAACCCATCTCTCATCTTCTTCTGACCCACAATGGATACACCCAAATCATTCCTTGGAATGCAAGAAATTGTTTCCAACTCTAGGGATCTTCATTAACTTTTTTTCTCTGGGTCATATTCTTCTACCCTCTGACTTCCCAACATAGGTTATAAGTCCCCTCTACCTCCTCAGATTAGTTTTCCTCTTGGTATTCCCCTTTAAGTATGTATGTTGTCTTCCTCCATTAGATTTAAAGTTCCCTGAGAGCAGAGACTGTGGTTTTTTTTCATATTTGTTGAATCCCATGGACTTAGCATAATGCCTAAAACAGAATAGGAACTTAGTGAATGCTTATTGGTGGATTGTCTTCCATCCTTTCAAGGAATATTTCATCTTCCCTGATAACCTTGGCAAGAAAGAGGCATTCCTCCAGTTCTTTTTCACCTGAATCTTGTTCATCTATTACTGGCAAAAGTATAGTAGAACTAGCTCATAGATTTAGAGTTACCTGAAACGTTAGAGGCCGTTGAGTTCAACTTTTTCATTATACAGTTATGGAAACTGAGTCACAGAGTGGTTAGGTGACTTGCTCTGGTTCATATGGTTAGTAGTCACAGAGGGAAGGTTTGAGCCCAGGTCTTCTTTCCGCCATTCTGTAGCACATGCTCTATGTGTTATTGACAAATACTCTTTGCCATCCATGATTGCTGAAATGGTAGCCTTTACTTTCTATCTGCTCTTTCTCCTAATGCTTCTGGATGGACTAGGGTAAACTGTCAAGATTGTGCCTTATCAGTGAATATAATAAGTACAGATGACAAAACAGAAACTAGATAATCGCCATTATTAGCTATATTTCAACAAACCCAGGAGTGATACTCCTGATTTCGATCCAAATCCAATATTTGAGTCAGTAAGACTCATAAAAAAATGCTCAGAGACCAATTGTTTCAGGGTGATTCTTTACTTGTGTTTTTTCACCACCTATCTGTATATATTATTATTAAATCAATAAACATATTCACACAACCCCCATGAGTTCTAAAAATGTGCTAAAAATCTAACCATTTAGTTTTTAACTTCTTTTTTGTTGTTTTTTTTTTGTTTGTTTGTTTTTTGCTTTTTGGAGGGCATTTGGGGTTAAAGTGATTTGCCCAAGGTCACACAGCTAGTTTTTGTATTAAGTGTCTGAGGCCGGATTTGAACTCAGGTCCTCTTGACTCCAGGGCTGCTGCTCTATTCACTGCATCACCTAGCTGCCCCCTAGTTTTCAACTTCTTAATATCTAGATCTCTTTCATTTTGTCCATTAGAACTTCTTCCCCTGTACTTTCTAGTAATCTCTTGGCTTAATTCAAATATTTTCTATCCCCTTCACTTTTTCCTTTGTTCCCTTCACTATTGGCAATTATTCTGTTCCTTTGGCTTCTTACGACCCCTTTCTGTTCAAATTCCTACTATTAGCTTTCAGTCTTTTTATCATTGGGGCAACTAAATACTGTTTTCTTCTTTTAAAACAGAATAAAAGAATAAGAAAAGAATAAAACAAATTCAAAAAAATAAATTTTACTCATTTACACAACAAGTTAATGCTGTGGAAAGAATACTGGATTTGGGGCAGTTAGTTGGTGCTACAGATAGAATATTAGATTTGGAATCAGGAAGACCTACATTCGAAACATGCTTTTAAGAGCTTACTATCTATGAGTCCCTAAGCAAGTCACTTAACCTCTTTCAGTCTCAAAATGGGAATAATAATATCACCTATCTCACTAGGCTATTTTGAAGACTGAATGAGGTAATGTATGTGAAGTACACATAAGGTATTTAGCAAATTTCAAAGTGATTATAAATGCTAACTTTCTAAAGTAAAGGGCCCTGGATTTAAATCCAGCCCTTCTGTGATACCTTGGGCAAATAATTTTGTCATTCTGCCTCAGTTTCCTCATCCATAAAATGGAAAAAGTTGGACTATATCATGTCTAAGTTTCCTTGTGGCTGTAAATCTACAATTCACTTTGCTTCAGTATCTTATGTAATAATTTTGTTCAATATTCTTCTCGTCTTCCATAAAACCGGTCTCTATAGACATGAACCCAGGTTACCTTTGCCATTTAACTTACAAATTGCAACCCTGTGAATTACTGTGCTCTTTGATGTTTGGTAGTATTACTTATTAGAAACATCATTTACAGATGCTTCTAAGTTATTAAGAAAGAAGTTTTAGCCATGTATGAAAACACGGATACTCTCCAATATATGTTTCTAAAATGCTGAGCACGAGTATGCCAGCCAATTACTTGATACACATACACATTTGTAAAGTGCTTTCTATGTGCTCAGGGCTGTGCTAAGCCCTAAGGATATAAAGAAAGGAAAAAGATAGTCCCTGCCCTCAAGGAGCTCACAATCTAAAAGAAGAGAAACTGCAGGCAAGCAAATACACACAAACAAGCTGTATACAAGATAAACAGGAAATAATTAATTAATATAGAGTAGGTAACGGAATTAGGAGGGATTGGGAAAAGCTTTCATAGCAGGTAAAATTTTAGTTTGGAAGGAAGCTAGGAGGAGGAAGTGAGGAAGGAAAACATTCCAGCCATAGGAGACAGTCAGGGAAAATGTCCAGAGCCAAGAGATACAACATCTTGCCTGTGGAACAGAAATGAGGCTAGTGTCACTGGATTGAAAAGTATATGGTAGGGAGGCGTAATAAAGTATAAGAAGGCTGGGAAGGTTGGGGGGAGGGCACAGGGAGAGGATATAAAGGGCTTATAATAAGCATTTAAAAAATTAGTGCCTTTTTTAACTTTAATAGCATGTAATGACCTCCACTAAAAATAATGTTAGCCTTTCTCTGGTAAAGAGCCAAAGATAAGCCTATGATAATACCTTATGATCCTCTATCCAGGACCAGAGGTGTACAACAAAAGGAACAGAGCAGGTTGGGGGATGGAAGGGTTAGAGCCCTGGGACAAGCAAACCAGTAGGAAATTCCCATGCCATGTCTCCCAAAGAATCACTTTTTCATTTAGGAAAATGAGTTTAAATTCAAAGTGCATGCCCATTTTCCTCTTTAGTAAGTTAAGCATCGGAGAGTTACTTGACTGCAACAAATGGGGAAAGCTTTTAATGCAATACAGTTCCCATGCAAACATAAATATTAACTGACATTTATGTAGAACTTTATGGTTTTCAAAGCACTTTAGATACATCATCTCACTGAGCCTGATGACTTCTTGTGAGGTGGGTATTATATGTATTTGCATTTCAAAATAAACCAAGACCAAGCAGCATTAAGGATTTGTTAGTGATCACATAGCTAGTGTTAGAAATGGGAGTTAAACCCATATCTTCCTACTCCAGATCCAATTCTCTCTCTCTCTCTCTCTCTCTCTCTCTCTCTCTCTCTCTCTCTCTCTCCATATATATATATATATATATATATATATATATATATATATATATATGCACACACACACACACATATATATATATATGTTTGTTTGTTTATGCTGCACAGACAACCAGGAGCAAAGACATGTATACTTCTAAAACATACAATCATTGTACATTCACTAAATACTTATGGCCTGCCTAGGCAGGCTAAGCAAATGTGTGGAATCCAAGAAATAAAAGACAGGGCCTTTGCCCTGTAGACATTTACAATCCAGTCAGGAAAATAAGTTGTATATAGCAAAAAGAACTGGAGAATAATATAATGCATTATGTAACTGACTGTACAAGCTGTAAATATTATAGAAATGTAGAAAAGGAAAAATATCTCCATGTACTGAGGAAATTAGGGGAAACTTTATAATGAATGTTGGTATTCAACTGAGTCTTGAAGAAGCAAAAAAATAGAACTTAGAGAAAGGTGAAAAAGGGTATTCCAGAAAAAGAAATAACATGAATAAAGTCATGGATTCTGGATGATGATATCATCTGACTGACATGAAAAGTTTGTGTTAGGGAGTAGTGGAGGCTGGATAAGGTAAAGTGAAAGAACTTAAATGACCAAAATTAGTAATCTGGACTCAATGGATAGAGAATGGGAAATAGGGAAATAGACAATGAAAACAGTACTGTTTTGAAAAACAGACTAACACAATAGCAACATGCAAGATAAAGACCAGAGATAGAGCATTTAGAAAGCTACTACAGAATTAGATAGATTAAGGACCTGACTTGCATAGCAGGAATGAAGAAGGGACAAAAATTGGGAAGAAAGAATCAACGGGGCTTTCTGGCAAAATGGATATAAAAAACATGAGAAAGGAAGAAAATAAAAAGTGACCTCATGATTTTGGAGCTTCAAGAACCAAGAGATTCATGGTATCAGTTGTTTTTTTTTAAAAGGAAGTTTTGTTTTAAACATGATGAGTTTGAAGTAATTGAGAGATCCTTTAGTTCTTCACTGAAAACATGGGACACTAGTTCTGATGAAAGAATAAGAACGAACAAATATAATTCTGGAAGTTAGCAGCAGATAAATAATCATTGGAGATGATGAGGAGAAAGAATGATCTCCCCAAGGGAATGACTGCAGAGAAAGAAGAGGAGAGAGTCAAGAACTGAGTAATAAAGGACAGTTTAGGGACAGAAAAAGTGGGAGTGGGGGGGTTGGGATGGAACAGATCAAAAGAAACCTAGAAAAAAGAAAAGGGGGAGAAAATGCCAAGAGAGAAAGGATAGTAGTATATAATATTAAATGTAGCTAAAAGATCCAGGTGAATTAAGATTGAGAAAAGCTATTAAATGTGTTTACAATATCCAGGTACAATGCCATCTAGATGCTTCTAGGGCTCAGGTTCCTTAATTGTAAAATGAGAGATTTGCACTAAATGATCTCCAAGATCCCTTCCAAATCTAAATCTATGAACCCTCTATTATGAATGACCATGATTAATATATGTCTATGAATGTGATCCTATAAAAACAAAATATAGTGATGAACCATTGCTACACGTAAAAAGTAGTTACTGAATTTTTAGCTCTAGCTACGGCTTAACAGAGCTGCTGGTCAAGGTTCTGTCCCTCAGAACTGAATTCTGGTAAGGATATTCTATTTATGTTGTGCACTAGTTGGGCTACAAGTCAAACATCTCAATATTCAATGAATTCTTTTTCCACTAGGTATGAAATAATAGTTATATTTGAGTGTTAAGTTAATAAATAAATGTTCCTAAAAACTGCTCTTTTCAAATCCTGGGATGAAAGTTTCTGAATAGTACAACAAAATGTGCAACAGGAGTGTATTAATCAGTTATTCTATTTCCCAGTATTTATCCCATGTTTCTTTTTTTTCATTCTAGAGATGCCTTTACTTTTGGGAATAGTAATAGCATCTTATATTGTGTTACCTTTTGACATTCCCTTCTTCCTCCTAAAATGATTACATGGTGTATTCTTTAAAAAAAAACTAAAGTAATATAAAATTAATTTATTTTCAGAATTTTATATCCATTTTTTGAGATAAGTAACAACTCAGGTATCATGAAACTAGAATTTAGAATCACCACTAAAATTACCTTCAACAATCTTTATTTATACTTAAGAATAATCTTAATCTTACTCATTTGTTTTAGACTTTAGGTAAGACCTAATAGGGAATATATGTAAACATTAAAGAAAAACTGATTACTCATTCTGGGAGGTTAGTGTTATTGCCCAAAATTATCACAGAGTGTGCAATAACCCAAGAAATGAATCTGCCTATGAAATTCACTGCCCTAGATCATATACCTTCTGGATTGGGTATTTAATGCCAACTTTCTTCATAAAACTAAAAATAAATCAGTAAAGACATTAAGTTCTTGCATGCCTTGAATTAAGCTTGGTTATACACACAAAACTATATATCTTTTTTTCCTGTTTTTTGGGGGTGGATTTGTTTAGCAAGCTATTTCAAAAGGGGCTAATAAGAACTAATTGGATTCAGAGGAGGTAAGCAGTTTCTCTTTAAGGTTGTTTTCAAAATTTACAGAAATCTTTAGGATAAATGGCTTGAGAGAAGGATACTGAACTGCAATGCTACTCCAGTCATGATAACTCACATTTCTATAGCATTTTACATGTATAAAATACTTTAATGTAAACATTAACTCCTTGAGAAGCAGTGTAGTGCGGTGACCAGAGTTCTGGACTTGGAGTGAGGAAGATATGAGTTCAAATCACAGTTCTGATTCTTTGTATTAAGTTGATACTTAGTATTGAGCTGTATTACCACAGGTAAGTCATCTAACATTTGCAAGCCTCTGTTTCCTTATCTGCAAAATGGGGAGACTAGTATCTGCTTATAAAGTTATACATAAAGACTTTATAGATTCCCCCAAGCACTGTGCCCTCCCCTCCAAACCAACTTGTGTTTAATTATTTTGCACATATTTGCATTCACTAATTTTATATTTATGATATATATGCATGTACATATGCATATATATGTATGATATATATGTACATATATATTTATATATGATATATGTATATGTACGTATCTCTGGAATTTGAATGTAAGCTCAAAATGGATGAATAAATTCTGGTATATGGATGTAAAGGAATATTATTGTGCCATAATATATGGCAAGGAGGGTAAATTGGGTAGGCAGATGGAGTACAATAAGATTGAAGTCATAGAACCCTGAAGCATGAAAGTGGTGTTATAATATTTAACTTTTCACATGCATATTTCTTATAAATCCAAAAAGATTGATTATAGGTTCCTTGAGGTCTGGAGAGGGGTATTATGTTCTCTGTATCCCCCATAGCATTTAGGATTTACTTGCAAAACACAAGAATTGATCACTAACCCAGCAGTAATTTTTTTCATTGGGCGCAGTAATTCCAAATCAACACATGATTAAAATTAGCAAGAATTTGGCTATTCCCTCAATCCTGATGAAATGGAGCTGTATCTGCATCTTCATCTGAAGAATGTGAAAACTTCCTTAAATGAAAAAAGATTCCCCCAGATGTCTGTTATGGTTATGATCTCAGCCTGGAGTTGAGGGGTGGGGGAACATCTTGGCATTAACCTTTGGCACTGATGACAACCCAGGTAAATTTTGACCACTCCCTTATAGGCTGCTCTGACATAATTTTCTGATAGTATGGAGTCATCAGCACACCTGGCAGCATCTGCTGAAGAACTCTATCTCTGATGGCTATCACATAGCCAGAAGGAAGAAAAGAATTGAGGCAACTGAGGAAGTGATAGATGCGGGGGTTTTCAACAAGTTTTGTTTTGTTTTTACATAACACACATTTACAGATACTACTCCCACTTGAAAGTCAATGCTTTTTCCGCTGTCAGGCTCAAAGTTTTCCAAATGGCTAGGAACTATCAGAGTGTTGCCTAGGCTGGCAGAGTTATAATTAACCTCAGGCTCCTAGACTCTGGAAAATAGTGCCCTCTTCCACAACCACATTAACAATGTTAGGAGAGTGTTGCTAATTACTATTGATTTTTGTCTTGTTCCTCACTTTAGGTTCCTCACATGAATCAACTTCCCCTAGTTAATATAAACATTATTTGTCTCATAGCTATGAAGCCTAGAGAGAAAAATAGATAGATAGATAGATAGATAGATGGATTGATAGATATAGATGGATGGATGGATGGATGGATGGATGGATGGATGGATGGATAGATATAGATAGATGGATAAATAGATGATGGATGGATGGATAGATAGAAGATAGATAAATGTGTATTATTTTATCCCTATTTTATTTTAAAATTCACTAATACCTGTATTCAAAAGCATAGATGAAAGGCTAAAATTCTCGACATAACATGATTTTCCCCTCTTTTTAGATAAGACAAGTATTTTCAAGAATCTCTCTCAATTGATACTTGATCAAATCCACATGAACAGAAAGGTAGGTCACAGGGTATTCTAGAATTCTGCTCTATCTTGGCAGCCTCGAACATGAACACATCTCACCTGTGCTCAGTCACCTCAAGGCTGCCATTTTTGAAGACTCTCTACCAGAGGCTAGCCATAGTATAGCAATGGCAGGGAGGGCAGTGAGGATGACCACACCTCAGTGGTCAAGGGGAAAGAAAGGATGCTGGACCTGGAAGCAGACGCCTGGACTCATGTCCTGGTTTTCCTGCTTACTAGCTCCGTGAAACCCTGGATAAGTCATTTAACTTCTCCAAGCATCAGTTTCCTTATCTGTAAAGTGGGAGGGTTGGAATAGATGGTTTCTAAGTTCCCTCCCAGCTCTAAATCTATAATCTTATGAACTATTCTGTGCCCTTTAGTTTTTATTTTATAATAATTATCTCTTTATCTTTAGCATTTACATTGCCCTTCATGTTGGGCAGCTAGGTGGTACCATAGTGCATAGAGCACTAGGCCTGGAGTCAGGAAGACTCATTTTTTCAGAGATCAAATCTGGCCTCAGATATTCATTACTTGTGTGACCTTGGGCAAGTCACTTCACCCTGTTTGCCTCAGTTTCCTCATCTGTAAAACGATCTGGAGAAGCAAATAGCAAACCACTCCACTATCTCTGCCAAGAAAATACCAAATGGGATCATGAAGAGTTGGCACAACCAAATAACAACAGCCCTTCAAGTTATGTGTTTCTCTCTATTGGGATTTTGCTGTTTTTTGGTGTTCATTTGGGATATGGGAAAGCATTACTTGACTAGTCTTTCGAACCTGGCAACTAATATTGGATGTGATCATCTGTACTATCTAAATGAAGCCCAGAATTACAATGAAAGAATTGGTGGAGAAGGCCACTCTTTCCGAAACAATTTTATCTATGGCCAGATAGCTTGAGCCCCATCCACGTTCCATGTTACTATAGTCTTCCTTGTTGCATGGGTAGATGAAGAATAGAAACCTTGTTTTAAGTCTCACCTCTGGAAGTATGGCATAATGCTGGCCTTGAAGCCAGGATGACCTGGGGTCAAGTCCATTTTCTGACATGAATTGACCATGTGACCTTTGCCTAGTGCTCTGGGTAACTCTTTAAAAACTTAAAGTTGACAAGGAAATGCCAACCTGCCAGTGGTAGAGTGAGTTTCCTCACCTGGGAGTTCCTTATTCCTATAAAATAAAGATCCAGCCCCTATCCCTAGCCTCAGCTTTAACAAGCTCCATATTGTTATATGAGATTACTGGTATCACTGGCGCCAAACATGCTACCTACAGTGCTGTGGCTGACAGAACACACTAATCCTGCTCTTTGAATTCTAACATTGTTCCAACATCTCCTGTATTCTCACAGACAAAAGCCAGATAGTAAAGTCTCTACTGGATTCTCATTGACAAGAGCCAGAAGGTAAAGTCTCTCCCACACAAAAATCTGTCATGTGCAGGCGCAGATACTCATAGTAGAAATTCCTAAGGGCTTTGCTCGCTGTTCCCTTTACCCAGACAATGGCATCAAAAGCCTCAGAAGACACAGCAAGGCTTTATGTGCATCAAGGAAGTAAAGAGAAAATCCAAAGTAATGTCACAGACTCACTCTCTGTTCATCCCCTGTCTCAAATCCGTATTGGGTCTCTACTGTCCACCATGGGGTAGAGTCCTAGAAATAGTTATCACTCTAATCAGAGCCTGAAAACTATGTTCCATATTAATCAGTAACAAGAACTTACCAAGCACTTCTTTGTACTCACAGGCAGCTAGAGCACTAGGCCTGGAGTCAAGAAGACCTGAGTTCAAATCTGGCCTCATGTGACCCTGGGCAAGTCACTTCACCCTGCTTGCCTCAGTTTCCCCATCTTTAAAATGAGCCAGAGAAGAAAATGGCAAACCACTCCAGTATCTTTGCCAAGAAAACCCCAAATGGAGTCACAGAGAGTCAGACATGACTAACGTGACTGAACACACATCTCTGTACTCAGTATTGTACCAGGAGTGTGGTGATTATATAGGGAAAACAGAAGTTATAGGAGCATACATCTAGTGCTAGGAGGGATCTCAGAGGCCATCTAGTCCACTCCTCCCATTATACAAATGAGGAAACTGAGACCCAAGAAGGCTAAATAACTTGTACAAGGTCACCCAGGTAAATAAGCATGAGCTTATTTTATTAATATGCTTAATATATTAATTTAAGCACATTTAATAATTTAAATATTTAATAAAATGTTCTTTTTTAGCTAGCATTCTCTAAAGTTTACATAGTGCTATACAAATATCAACTGACTTTATGCTCACAACCCTGGGAGGTAAATTTTCTTAGCCCTATTTTATAGATAAGGAAACTGAGACAGTAAGTAAAATGTCTTGCCCAGGGTCACATAGCTACCTAAGGCTAGATTTGAACTCAGGTCTTCCTGACTCCAGGTCAAGCACTCTATCCACTGTGCCACCCCGCTGTCTTAGCCTTGGTCTTCCGTGAGCCAGTGACTTACCTGAAACTCAAGAATTCTGATGAACTCTGAATACAGATTGAAGCATAGTTTTTCTACTTTATTTTTCTTGCCTTTTTTTTTTTAGAACATAGCTAATACGGAATTATGTTTTATATGACTTCATATGTATAATCAATATTATAGTGCTTGCCTTATTAGATAGATGGGTAGGAGCTGGAGGGAAGGGGTGAACTTGAAACTCAAATTTTTAATTGTTAAAATAAATATATAAAGAATATTTTTTTAAAGAGAAGCTAATAATCCATCTGAAGAGATGTCAAACTGACATGTAGGAGACAATCAGAAGAATGACATGAAAGAGGGTATAATCAAGGGACAAGGAATATGATGTCAAAAGCCACCTGGAAAGGACATAGACCTTGGGGTCCCAAGACTTGAAAGTTCACCGTCACCCTGGGAAAGTCCCTTTACTTGTAAAGGGACTGTATACTGCATAATACAATGTGTACTGTTAAGTACTCCTAAGGACACTAAATTTAGAGGAGGAGAAAGCAAAACAGTTGGAAAAGACTTCATGGAGTTGCCTAGAAAGAGAGGTAGGATTTAGGAAAACAGAAAATACAAGAGTTGAAGTAGGAAGAAGCAAAGAAGACAGTTTAGACTTAACATTGTATATGTTTGGCGCATCAGTGAGGCCAGCTAGAATGATGGGTACATGCAGAGGGGTTCTGGGAAAAAAAGAAATAGATGGGGTGTGAGCGGACCATAAAGGCCTAAAGAAGCCAGTCTGGGGAGTTTAAATGTGATGCTATGGTCAGCATAGCACCATTTTGGACTCTGAAGCAGGGTCGATACCATGATAAAAAGGGCATTTTAGGAAGACTAGTCTTGTTTCTGCCTTTCTATCCCTAGGACTAAGCACAGTCACTTTATTTATGTGCTTAAATTAACATATTTATTAAGCATATAGCAGGCACTTAGCAAATACTAGCTGAATTGAAGGGAAAGCAATAGAGATGATGGATTAGATCAGGGAAATATTGCTAAAGAGATGTTGTAGGGCACTATTACAGAAATACAGGCAGGAGGCCTGTGATAAAATTGTAGATTTAGAATTGGAAGGGACTGCAGAGGTTATATGGTCTAGCCCAAGGGGGATTTCACTGTGATTTCATTGACTTAGGGAAACTCCTCTACCAACCTAGTTCATGCTAGTCATTTTGAGGATGAGGAAGATGGCCTCAGCCCAGGGATGTTAAGGGATTTGCTTAAAGTTATACAGGTGGTATTTGGAAGAGCCCAGGCTCAAACCCCATTCCCTATCTTTTATTCCTACACCTTCAAGTAGGTCAGAGCACAGCCTGACATGTAAGACTCTCTCTCGACCTCTCCACTAAGGAACACTCAGAGGACAGCGAAATATGATGAACTAGGTGATATAGTGGCTAGGATGTGGAACTTGGCGTCAGGAAGACCTGAGTTTGAATCCAGCCTCAGACACTATGTAACACTGGGCAAATCTCTTAACCTCCGTCTGACTCAGCTTCCTCATCTGTAAAATAGGGATAAGATAGCACCTACCTCTCGGGGTATTGTAAGGGTCAAATGAGATAATATTTGTAAAGAACTATGCAAATCTTAGAGTGATATATTAGTATTTTTAAAAATAAAAAGAGTATTATTTTTAGTCCTACTCTCTTTGATAAGGCTAAAAATTATTGGCTGTGGGCCCCTTTATTCCAATTATAAAACTATCTGCCCAAGAAAGGGGTCACAACATTCTATAATGGGATTCCAAGTATCCGCATCTTTTTTTAACTTAAAAAATTATTTATTTTTTCTTCTTTTATTTTTCTTCTTTTGTTTTTGTTTTTAATTCCAGAGTTCTTAACCTTTCTATGTCCTGTACCCTTCAGGCAGTCTCATGAAGCTTATGGATCCCTTCTGTAAATATTGGCTTGTTGTTTACATACATCATTGACTGGAATGCTAAATTTTAGTCTGAGGTTAGTGAAAATCAAGCTGCAATTTCTTTCCCACCCAGATTCACAGATCGCCTGACATCTAACCATGGACTCCAGGTTAAGCACTCCTGCTATAATTGAATATGCCTCCCTGAGAGCTGATTTGGCCCCTGCCAGGATTTGACATGGAAAACTGCCACTCCAATAGATCACTCTCTGGAGAGCTTGAAAGTGCTTGTCCAGAATGAAGGCAGCTACATTAGCAGGGGTAGATGGGGCTACCAAAGGTGGGGCCAGAGGATGCAAACCTTAGGCACTGAGTGCTCAGCAAGCATCCTCATCTTCGCCTCTTTTTTCACCTCTGCATAGCCCAGAAAAGGTCATAGCAATAGCATAACCAGACATAACCTCTCTGACGTGGTTTTTCTAGCTTCTGCAGCCCTTGCAAGGTGTAGGCACCTCATTACCTAATTCAACACAAAAGGAGTTTAATCATACATGTTGATGTGGGCGGGAGAGCATTTTTTGGATCCCCAATCCTCCAGTTAGCCAATACCTTGGTTCTCCCTCCCGCTGCCCCCAAATTTATACTTTATGATTGCTACTAACAAGAAGCAAATCAATAGATTAAATCCTCCTTCTGCCTGGTGCCCACCCAGGGGTGGATATGCTTAATGAATTATGAAATCAGCTAAACACTACCAGGAAAAAAAAAAGTATCAAAAGGCCTAGGTAATTCTTAAGTCATGAGTGCCACTGTGAGAACTTGAACCTCTGCCTGGCATAAATCTAAGTCTATTTGCATCCTTAATGACAAAGATCAGAACACGAGGGACAAAGGTTATGCCAGGAACATGGGGAAATCTCACAATTCCCTAAGCTGTTGAGTCATACCAGGATGGGTGGCAACCCTACCACAAAGAGACAATCAACCCCCGAATAATTAAGAGTTACTTAAATGCCTTTCTGTGTGGACATACTTGTTGCTCAGACCTAGATGCAATTCAGGTGAAATCTCCCAGCCTTAGGGTGCAGCTGAGTTTACCCCAAGTTGTTGTTTCACTCTAAGAAGGATCCCAAAGCCCAAGGAAGGCAGTAGCTGCCTCCACTTCCCTAGCCTGCTGTATCAGCTCTTACAGCATGACTCTGGCTGTTGACAAGTCACTGCATGTGGTGAGTACAAGTGGAACATTTTCAAACTCAGTGCCTCTGCCAAGTTTTTCCCTATGTGTCCTCAGAGCATTCAAAGCCTGCTTGCCAGGTTTGGAAAGCTGATGTACTATGCTTGCTGGTACTGGTTTCCAAAGCATCTCTCACAACCCAGAGGGTTAAACACAGGATACACAGGATATGGATCCTGTTCTGAGATGAAGCCAGGGGAGGCAATGGGGATAGGACAATACCAAGTTCAAAGTGAGAGCATCTGGGTTCAGATCTTGCCTCTGTTCCTTACCTGTCTGACCATCTCTAGGTCTCATGTAGTAGAAATAACTTCAACCAACAACTGCACTTTTCAACCATCTGTTTTTTTTCTTTCAGATCCCCACCTCAGAGATTGGATTCCTAAAATCATCGGATGAGAACTGAAAAGACCTCAGAAGTCCTCTGGTCCAACTTCCTCATTTTACAGATGAGGAAACACATCTAGGACTTGCCTGGTGTCATCTGGGTAGTAATCATCAAAACCTGGGTTTAAATCCATATCTTCCGGGTGCAAACAAGAACTCTACCCACAGCACCATGCAACAGAATTCAGGGAAAGAATAGGTTAGAGTTCTGGATTTTATTTGTACAAAACAGTTTATCAGTCTGGCTACTTCTGGAACAGAATGTGAACAGAGCTCCTCTTCTCACATAGTCTGGGCCACTAATGCAAGGTTGTCACTTTATCTAAGGATCAAATTCCATTTTTCTAGCACCTGGATGGCACCCCAAAAAATCCAAGTTAGAAGTTTAGCCACCCCAAGTCTAAAATTAATACCCTTTGGCCTATATTTCATTCAATTCATACTGAAATTAAGATGAAATAGTATAGCAAAGTTTAACAAAGCTCTATGAAGTTATCCACGCACCAGCATTTAATTTACAGGTTCCTTGATCAGTCTAAAACTTGAGACATGATTTAGATGAGTAATATTAATAATAACTAGCATTTATTTAGTGCTTTAAGGTTTACAAAGCACTTTATGAATATTAACTCAGCCTCCCCTTTGGGGACCGATCACCTTGTAATTTTGTACCATCTTACACTCACAGAAAAAAAAGACATATCTTTTCACTCTATTGTGTCATCTCATGATTAAGACAGTGAGAATAATATGATGTTATATTCCTGACTTCCAGCTCTTAGCCTATATATTCTAATACTTTAAACTAGATAAAATGAGGAATCAATGCTGAGTTCATTGGATTTTACCAGTACTATAATTCTAAAGTAGAATAGATGATTCTATAATTACTTTCTTCCAACTTAAAAAAAAAAACTTTCACAGTTAGGCTTTTGATCAGTCCTTTTCAGTTGTATCCAACTCTTCATAATCCCATTTGGGGTTTTCTTGGCAAAGATTGGCCATTTCCTCCTCATTTTACAGATGAGGAAACTGAGGCAAATAGGATTAAGTGACTTGCCCAGGGTCACAGAGTAAGTGTCTGAGGTCAGATTTGACCTCTAGAAGAGGAGTCCTTTTGGCTCCAGACCCACTACTCTAACCACTGAGTCTCCTAGCCTCTCACCTTACCAGGCACTTCCACAGAAGAGAACTTCCAGTAATAAAATTAAATGAAAGTTACCCACACACCAGCATTTAATTTATGGATTCCTTGATGAGTCTAAAACTCAAGACATAATTTAGATTAATAATATTAATAATAACTAACATTTATTTTAGTGCTTTAAGGTTTACAAAGTACTTTATGAATATTAACTCAACCCCCATTTGGGGATTGATCACTTTATAAGTTTGTGCCTTCCTACTCTCAAAGAATGATAATAGCCACACAATTCATTATCATTAGATTACAACAGTTGCATGATGAGGGATTATTTTCTCTTCATTTCTAGATACTGTACATATATACATTGGCACTTCATATTAACTGAAGGACTTCCTGACTTTTTTTTTTTTTTTGCTTTTTGGAGGGCAATTGGGGTTAAGCGACTTGCCCAGGATCACACGGATAGTTTTTTATATTAAGTGTCTGAGGCCAGATTTGAACTCAGGTCCTTCTGACTCCAGAGCTGGTGTTCTATTCACTGTGCCACCTAGCCACCCCTATGACTTGCTGACTTATAAAAAATATTGCCCCAATTTTTTTCATTTCTAAAAGCAGTTACTTCAGTAGAGCTTCATGATCTTTCCCTATTTCTCTCCACACGCTTCTCAAAACTTCTAAATGAGACAGACCAATTTAAAAACATTCACTCACACATATTATCTTCCTTTCTCTGACTTATGAGCTGAATTCTATTTGATTAAAAATTCTCCCCAAAAAGCAAGAAAAGCAGAAACAATATTGGTTCAAGCTACTTTGGCCTTCTTCTTCATTTTATTAGCAAATTGTCAAGTTAGCTTCTTAGACTGTAGCACTTAAGGATACATCTGTCATATGTATTTGTTATCTACATTGAAAATACAAGTTTTACATTGTTTATGTAAATTTCATGTACAGCACAGTATCTAAAGTAGCATACAATGGTACCAACTAGTTAAAAAATAGTGAATTCTAGAATTAGCAAGTCCCTTGGATAACAGATTTTGGCAAAACAAACCAAGCTAATTCCAACCTGTTTAGATATTAAAATGCTTTCCAATAATTTGCTTTCATTTAAAGTAGACAGAAAATTAAGTGATGATTCTATTCATTTATATTGCTAAAGACAAGAATTTTTTTTTATTCCAAAAAAAGGAAGCAAATGCTATTTCTGCCTGTTAGATTCAGGGCTTAGAGACACAACTGTCACCTTATATAATACTAATAAATGAACTAGGCCCAAAATTATATGTCATGTACCTTTCAGGAGCCATGCACTAAATAGGGGGGTCTACAAATCTAAAAGCAAGCAAGCATATTGAATTATACATATGCACCATTGGTTTTCAAATCTGTGTAGATGATGCTGTGATTAATAAAAACCAAATCCACAGGATCATATATTTAGATCTAGAAAAGCTCCTCAAAGTTCGTCTAATCAGCCTCTTCATTTTATACATGAGGAAAATGATGCCTAAGTAAGTTAAGTGACCCCACAGAGCCAATAAGTGGCAAGGCACAGACCTGAACTCAAGACTTCTGACTCAAAGCCCAGGGCCTTTCCCCACAATATCATGTTTCCTCTTATTTATATTTTCACCAAAAAACTTGAATGATCTTTGACAAACCACGGCTAAGATGGACTGTATATGGACAAAATAGCATAGACTATTATCCTGAATAGCTTGACAAAATTTTCACCTCCCATTGAAGTAGCTTAGTAGATGATTCTAAATTTTATATTTTTGTTTGAGAAACAAATAAACAGTACATTAAAGGATTTTCCCAACCTCATTGAATTTTCCATATTCACCTCATAGTTATCATATCAATCTACACACACACACACACACACACACACACACACATACACACATACGTGAGATGCTGATTATGTACTGGACACATAGATTCCAAGTTCTCAGTCTATTTGAAACACAATTTGTTTTCTCACAACTTTTTTTTTAAACTTTACAACTTTTTCAGGTCACAGTCATTGGAAGGACAACATGGATTTGAAGACTGAAAACCTAGGGTCCTGAACTCAAATCCTGGATCTGTAACTACCTTACTATAAAAGGAGGAGATTAAACTGGGAAATCACAGTTTTCTTATAGTTCTTATAATATGAAGTATGGCACAATTTTCCTTTATGTGCTTTAAAGTCTTATAAAAGAATTGGTTGTAGTTAGCTGACTCTAAGAGCATAGATCAACACCAGTCAAAGCTTGAGTGGTAAACATATCTTTAAAAGGATTATGTCTTTCGGCATTAGCTAAGAATTTTATGAACCCCTTTTCTCCATACCTTCTTTTCAAATGTCTATAAAAAGGACCAGAACGGAAAAATCATCCACTTTACACCCTAGCCATAGACACCTGTGAGAAAAGCCCTGACCAGGCAACTAAGTCCTCTGATAACTTGAGTACATTTCATGCTTCTCAAAACTTCATTTATGGCAAAAAGAGGTAGGTGTAACTAGGATGCAGTGATCAGAGCTTTGCCTCAGGGCACTAGCATAGAAGGGTTAAGGCAATTGCTCAACAGAGCCACCCTCCAGCTCAACAAACCTGCACTCCATTGTCCTCCACTAGTCCTCACCATGTGATGCAACAATCCTCCCAATCCCTCACACATCCATTAAATGGACACACCCAGAATTGCATTTCCATGGTACCTTTCTTCCAGGTTCAGTCTCATCATTTTGCTCCCTCCCCAGGGTATTAGGAACAATCAGTCATGTTGTAGGGGCACAGACCAGACTCTCTGGGAGACAGAATGCCTGTATATCTAGCACAAACTAGTCTGTGTACATACTACCCACCTCCCCTCTTCACCTCCTCCTCCCAGCCTACACACTGAATTTTCACCAACACAAATATTCTTAATTATGGCTCCAAGAGCAAGAAACCACTGGGACAATCTGAATGCTGTCTGCTGAATCTTTCCAAATACTATTTTATTTATTGCAAAAGGTAGGAAATAATCCTTCTCAGGAATTCTGAGTCCTGTTGTACAGGCCAAGTTGAATTTCAATTGCACACATATATAACAAATGAGTCAAAATTTTATAACTAAAAATAAGAAAATATCTTGGATCTTTGTGCTTCTTCTTCTCCCCCACCCCACCAAGGACAATAAATATTTCTAAGGCAACTTTCTAGATCATTTGAAATAACCTGAAGAAACCCACAACTCATAATGGAAAAAAAAGGCTCAAGTGAAATTTAATTTCCAAAGAAGTCAACTTAAGAACAACGTGCCAAAGTGGTATATAAGTCATAAGAATTTAAAATCAAATCCAGAAGATAAAAATGAAAACTTAGATGAGGTACTTACAGGTTGGTTTTGCTATCGGAGGGAATTTTGTCCGGGTAATAGCCAAAATTATGAAAATAATGACGGGCCATAAAATCAGGACAAGTGACCAAAGCTGTAAAATAATATTTAAAAAATGTTAAGTATCGATGGATCACAAAACCTAACTGGGAAAATGTTTATTGTATTATAATCTCCCTACCATGAGCTAGATGTCTGCCTGCCTGAAGCCTGGAATGAATTATTAATGGTAAATAGGTGGGAGCCCTAAGTATGTAAATTATCCTTCCAAAAGGATATAAGGATGACCACAATCCTCTCTAGGACAGTGAAGCTTTTCTAGAGAGAATTATTTCAAAGTCAAGGTAGGATGAGTCATTTTTTTCTCCCCACGCCAAGAAGATTCCCTTCGGAAGACACTAACGGCTTGTGATTTTTATAGATCTATAAAATTAATAACAAGGAGCAGTAGAAAAATGTGTTTACAAAAAGATTAGCTACAGTGCAGCAGCAGATACAGAAACATAGGGGAACTATAAAAAAATACTGTTTTGCACTACTCTAATAACTTGCTAACGCGTCTCTGCCTCTGGTCTCCATTCCACGACAAATCCTTCGCTTCCCTTCAGAAGTAATATTTCTAATGTATAGTTTTGACTATATCACTCTCTCACACAAAATCCTTCAGTCACAACCCATGGTCTAGTAAATAAAACACAAATTCCTCAGCCTAGCATTCAAGGCCTTCCACGATCTGGTGCCAAACTATCTTTGCAGTGATAATTTATAATACCCTCTACTTCATAGGCAATGATATAGCAGTAGCATGATCCTAAGAGGGCTCAACTGGGAAACCAAAAAACTTAATTCTAGTTTAGGTGATGCAACCAGATAATTGTGTTACCTTGGTTCAATTTCTTCATCTATAAAATGAGGGATTAAGAATAGCTGATTAGTGTCCAAATATCCATGGCAGATATAACATTCTATGGTTCTAATTCATTTGTCAGAGGTGAATACTGTCAAAGACTTCAAATGTGATGGAATATAGGAAAGCAACATTGAAAAACCATGAAATGTAAGGTTCCTGAGAGCAGGGACTTTTTAATTTTTTTATATTTGTATCTCAAGTGTCTAATGCTGTGCCCAATGTATTACTATTGTTGTTGAGTCATTTCTATCATGTCTAACTCTTTATGGCCCCATTTGGGTTTGATACTGGAAAAATGCTGGAGTAGTTTGCCATTTCCTTCTCCAGCTCATTTTACAGGTGAGGAACTGAGGCAAACAGGGTTAAGTCACTTGACCAGGGCTACACAGCTAAATGTATAAGTGTATAATGCCAGATCTGAATTCCTGAAGATGAGCCTTCCTGACTTCAGGCCTGGCACTCTATCCACTGTGCTACCTAGCTGCCAGTGTATTGTAGGTACTTAATCAATGCTTTGTTATTAAGTTCTACAAAAATATAAAGTATAATCCAGTTTTGACCACCATCTCTGCTCAGGCCCTGATAAAAATAGCCTAAGAGTCTTGGGAATATCAGTGCTTCCTGCCCAATGTCAAATGCTTCAACATCAAAAACAAATATGATTTTATCAGTGGAAATGTCATTAAAGAAAACACATTACCACCTTCTTTGCCACTGTACCTTTTATATACATAAAGTAAGTGGAACCAAGGTTGAGGGGGTAGATGGGAGTCTGAGAGGAGAAAGACAGAATTCAATCTAATCAGTCAAGTTTGTTAGCAAACTCAATCAATTATAAAATGAAATGGGCATATTATTTGTATACTTAAATCTTCATATGCATGAAAATTTTGTTTTGATTTTGTACATTTTTATTTTTTGTATACATAAAACCTTTCCATCTGATCTGCTGCTGAAACCTTCAAATGTGTCATCTCCTCACTGGAATGTGAGCTCTTTGAGAACAGGAATTGTGCCTTATTCTTCTATTTGCATCCTTGCACTTAGTATAGTTCTTTTCATACAGTAGATGCTTAATAAAAGCTTCATTCATTCATTCATTCTTTCATTCATTCTTGTCTACCTTCCATTGTACTAAGACATTCTGTCTTTATCCCACAAGGATTCTTGATATATTGTCATTCCTTTAACATTGAAACATTTAAGCTCTTTTAATTGTGTGTGTTTGGAAATCTTGTAGTTTTCTATCATATATGGCACCTTCTTTTATTTAAGCACAATGAACAGTTTCAATTGGGTTCACTTTAATGAATCTCTGAGAGTCAGCTGTTCTTGGAGTTCTATTAATCTGGATTCAAGTCCTGCCTTTGACACAGACTAGAGGAGTGATGATGGACAATTCATTAAACCTCATTGCCCTCAGGCAACTCTTTTAATAATACTAATATTTTTCCTTCATTTTCTAAGCAATAATAACCTCATAAGATCTTGAGAATGAATAAAGTAATTCAGATAAAATAGATAACAATAAAAACATTGTTGTAGATATAAAGAGGACCCAAATTTTGTAGGGCATACCAATTAGGCCACCATTTTGGCTGGCTCAGGTTATTAACTTGACTATTTTTCATAAAATTTAAATTAGTTTTAGATGTAATCTTAAATATAAACTATTATACATGATTAAACTACCTTAATTTATTTCAGGCTAAGTTTATGGCAAGAATGACCAGAAGTCTCATAAAGAAACCTGTCATTTAGAGATTTCCCTTAGGATTCTAAGGTTAGATGGACCTGTTCATACCTGAATATGTTATATATAATAAATATACATTCCTTCACATAATGATCTTGAAAATGTGAAGACTGGAAATTTAAATGTGAAATTGAGAAATAAAAACAAATTAATGTTTTCCTAGCAGTAGCATTGTTCCCAAAGTGAGCTGACCTTGATCATAAGTAACTAGGAGACCTATGTGGTACCAAGAACCCTGTAGGCACTCAAATATTAAATCTATGAGTTATGTATTTAGGTGATGTATTTTTTGGAAGGTAAAGGCCTATGTACTAAACTTCTTGAAATCAAGGTTATTTCAGAATATTTGGAGGAAATAGTTAATTGATATTATAACTGAACTAAAATGAATTCTTCTACATCTCCCCCAGGGACTTCCTTTCCAAAGCAATAGCCCTTTGGCATCTAACTTCAGGGAACATTTGAACATTTTGTTATACTTTATGAAAAATGTCTATTGCGTCTTTTTATTTCTCTAGGGTTCAGTTCCCTCCTGTACCATTTCACAAGTTTCTCCACTTTTGGAAAATGAAGAAACAATAAAAAATGGGAAAATATTTTGTAAAAGGAAAATCTAGGGAGATAAACAATCCCTTGGATGCACTAAGGCATCATCCAGAATACTATACCTAGGGTAGGTCCCACAAATATGAAAATAATGTTTGACTGGCTTTGTTTCAAAAAACTGTCAGTCAGTCAGTCAATAAACATGTATTAAGCATTTTCTAATGTGCCAGGCATTACGATAAGCTTTGGTTCCATAAAGCCACAGTTCAATAATTTGGTAACCAGGTCAAGTTTAAGTCTATAGTCTGGAGGTGTTTTCAAAAACGCCCATTAAGTCCACAACACTCTTGAATGAAGCCCACACCAGACTAAAATATAATTGGGAAACATTTAAGAATACAATAAAACATAGATAACATTATATTTTGAAACTAGGTCAATCTGTGTTTCATAGGGGTTCCTATGTACAGTCTAGTGGTCCTGTGGGTTTGACACCCCTGGTGTATATCAATATTGGAATTTTACGCCAGTCTTAGAATCCCTGTTCTTACCTAGACTTTGAAAAGGATCTGAGAGAACTCTGTGACTTAGGCTGATAGAATCATAGACTTAGTCCTGAAAGGAAACTTAAAAGTAATTTAATCAACCTTCATTTTATAGAAGAGGAAACTGCTGCCCAGAGGGGGAAAATGATTTATACACCATATAGTCAATAGTTCCAGAGCCAAGATTTGAGCCCAGTTTCTTAGTACAGTAGCCTTCCTATTGACTATGCTGCACCCCTCGCCCCCAAAGGCATTCTTCCTACTGATATTTTCTCCTGCAAATACCCAAACCCACCATTTCAGCTCTCTCTACATTCCAGTTCTTGCACGACTGAGCCTTGCACTTTGTTCTATACTTTAGCAATAGCCTTAGCTCTTGTTCTACAGACAAGTAGAGTCAAGATTGGGAATAGATGGCAGTTTGAAAGGGGAAATAGAAAGAGAATTCAATCTAATCAGTCAAATTTGTTAGCAAACTTCCAAAAAAATTATAAAATGAAATGGGGATGTTATTCGTGCATTTAAATAATCCCCTGCCTTCATGTTATCCTGGATATCTGAGAAATGGAAATTTTCTTTTTGTGTGACTGGTACATTTTGAATTGATAATTTGTAAAATTATGAAACTATGGCATGCATGGTGGTACTTTAGACAGTCAGAACTAAGGGGCAATCATTATTAGTTAGGCACAGAAGGTACGGGGACAAAAAAAAAAAAAACCAACATAGAAAATACAGAGATAAGTGGTGAAAGAGGTACAGAGGCAAATGGAATGGGGACAGGAGATGAAATGACAAAGAAGGCAGCGTGAGGAAGAGGATGGGGATGGCAAGAGGCAGAGAGTATCACTCACATAATCATGGATTAGAGTTGGGAGCATTGGGCAGCATGGACCCAATGGAGATGGAAAAGGGCCTGAGGTGGGAGGTGGGGACAGTCAGGAATTTGAGGTCTCATTTTGATAGGACTTTGGGGAGTTAGTTCATTAACATATCTGTATCATCTGAAAGTTTTCAGTAAAATTTTAAAGTTATTATGACTACATAACTCAAAATTATCAGCATGTTTTAGTGTTCTGTTGGCCTTAATATGGATGTCTGGAACTTGTGTGAGATTACAAAACAGACGACCAAAAGGCCCTGACAGCAGCACCTAGATGGCTTTTGCTTATTCAACGCATACTACCACAATGTGGATTTTGGTTAATATACAACACAATTTGTAAATTATGCTCCTTTGATCTTTTTGAACTTTATGATTATAATCCTTTTGAAGTTTAAAGTGATTTCAAGGCTCCCCTTTGCAATGTCATTTCCTGCTATTGGACTTTTATACTGGTTATTTATAAATTTACTGACTAGAAGTGTGTTCTGAGGTGAGTGTGGTCGGGGGACCAAAACAAGATACAATTTTAACATACATTTCAATTGACAGTTACAGATTCCAATATGTGTACCTGTCCCCAACTCTACTAAAAGTAAAATGTTTATACATCTTACTCCTCCATGAAATAATGTTTTAGAATTATGATGAATCTTAGATATCAACTAATCTGACCGACACCCCAATGCATATAGCCCTGCTATATTTAGCCATCCAGCCTCTCTAATCTCTTCCTGTGAGAGAATTAAAATTCTCATTGAAGTCTAACATTATTTAACTTCTCCTTTCAAAAATTCTTAAGTAAGCCTTCTAATAATAGGAATCCCAATATTTAACAAGATCCCCTGTTCTATTATTGGAAAACTCTCATAGTCTCCCTATCTTCTCTTCTTCAGGCTAGACACCCTCAATTTCTTGACCTTCATATGACAGTTTCTAGACACCTCAACTATATCACATTCCTTTACTTTCCAGTGAGTTTATTCATCAACATCTCTCTTAATTATGGTACCCAGAACTGAATGCAATTTTGCAGACATGTTCTAGCCAGCACAGGATACAATGTAACCTCCCTTGGTCTGTAAACTAATACTTTCATTAAGGGGGATATGAACTGAACCTATAATTTCATTGGTATAGGGAACTCCCAGATGAGGGAACTCCCTCTATCAATACAGACTGATACCTTCTCAGCAATTTATAATCTGCAGAGCCCAGATTTATAGTCTGGAACACTAAGAATTTATGTGAAAGACTTGCCCAATAATCCAGTATGTATTAAAGTTATACATGAACACAGGTTCATGTGTTCCTAGCTTTGAGACCAGCTCTTCACCACTATCCCAATTTCATTATTACAGCCTAAAGTGGAATAAATGGCCATTTGTCAAACTTCAAACTTAGCCTTCTTCTCATTGGTAAGCTATACTTCTGAAAAAAATTTCAAAGTTTCCAATAGAAGATATATTCCTTGTTCCTTCTTTCCCTACTCCAGAGATTATCTGGATCAATCCTCTCATTTTTCCCCTTTGCATTTTAAAAAATGTTTTAAAACTTTATCACACAGCATGTCTTAGCAAACAATGACTTGAAAATGCCAAGCTTGTCCACTTTTAAATTATGGACACTTAATACACTTTCCCTCCAATAATGCTTCCCATTCATTCCCAGTAACAGTAATATTACTTTCTAAAATTTTATAGAGGAGAGAATTGAGACCTATAGAAGTTGAGCACCTAGTCCGTAATAATGTGAGAAAGTAGGTCTCAACTCCTAGCATCAGCGCTCTCAGTACCATCCCAGTACTCGTGGTAGCTAGGTGATAAAATGTCATTAGACCTGTAATTAGAAAGACCTGAGTTCAAAACTTATCTCAGACTCTACTAACTGTGTAACTCTGGGAAAATCACTGTCTCTCAGACCCAGTTACTTTACCTGTAAAAAGAGGATAATAATAGCAGCTACCTTTGAGGGTTGTTGTGAAAATCAAAGGAGATAACTCATGTAAAGTGTTTTGTTTTATTAATCTTAAAGTACTATTGAAATGATACTATTATTACTACCTAAATAATACCTCTCAGAATCAGTTTCCTCACCTATAACAAGAGGTATTTCAACAAGATGACCTTTCAAATTCCTCCCAAATATATATTTTGTGATCATAGGATTTTATGATCTAGGCGATTTCCTCCCCATAGAATGTAAACACTGAAGGCTGGGACTATTTCATCTTCTCTTTGTATACCCCAAGGGGTAGCCTATACTTAGTAAATTTGTGTTGAAATTAAAGGAAAATAAATTGGTTAGAAATGAATTACGAAAAATATTTGGCATAATGTGTTTGAGGTTTAGTTACAAATTTCAGCCCCTGACGCTTTGCATTCTGTTTTACTCACTCCCTTGTCCACATTACGTTCTGGGAGGTTATGGCTTTTTTCTTTGAGTTTCTCTACCAATCACAATGACCAACTAAAAAAATAGATGCCAGAGTCCTAAATTGCTAGCAGCTATATGCTTTATTTGGATCCACATGAGGTCATCAAATTTCTCTACCAAATACTTAAGTAGTTTATTCTTCAACTGGTTGATACTTCCTAACCATCCAACATCTTTATTTTTTTTGCTTGTTACTATAAGACTAGATTTAAATTTGGGTGGTAATTAGAGTCCTAATGGGGTAGAGTTAAGAAAGGAAGGCTTGTAGTTGGTATAAGCAGAGATAGGGTCCCTATGTGTGGAGACCCTTAATTTATTTTGACACCTATAATTTAAGCCTGCATCAACCAGCAGTAACAACCTAGGCCTAAGCCACCTAGATTTCTAATGGATCACCAAGATTGAAGACAGGGCAGATTCTTAGCTATCAAAAAGTATGATATAAATCAAGGAAGAAATTCAAGACATTCAAACCCTAAGACATGAAGTGTCCAATAAATTACTTCAATGTTTTTAGTTTCATCAATGGGGATGCCCCATTTACCATTTCAGATTACTATTTCTCAATGCCTTAAGAAATGGTCTTCCTGAGTCACGGTGGTCAAAAATACCCATCAGCTTCTGGACAACCTCTCTGAGCTTAGTCAGACTAACACTTATGGTAGACTCTCAGTCCTCCTCCAGACCTGCATTCAAAGTACTTCCATCTTGCTAGTACTACGGTAGGGTTTGAGGTCCTTGGACATAACCTTTGAGAACTCAGGCTCACCTCTCTGTCACAATGAAGTCTTAGATTAGGGTTTCATTGAAGGACTACCTAAATTATACTAAAGAATAAATAATTGAAGGAAAATATTTATCCTAATGTCAGGGGCTGAGAACTGGATGGAGTTTTTAACCAAAATTTGAAAGCATACCTTAAAGACCATTTTTCTTTAAGGATGACTACCCTGTGCCTCATTCCTGCTGTCTTTCAGCTGACAAACTATGCCATCTTCATGACTATTTCCTGTTTTTAATAAGCACCTCATTAAATGAACCTCCTTATTGCTACCCACCTCCTCCTGGAATGTATTTCTACTCTCCTATTGTTTTTTTGCCTAGCTATTAATCCCAACTAGATGGGGGCTGTGCCTGGATGATATTATAAAGCATCTAGCATATTGCTGATGCTTGATGTATTTTTATTAGCATTTTAGAGTAAATGGTGACATAAAATTATGAATTGGCCTTACAATTAATATCAGCAGACTGTAATCTTGGAAGCCTTTCCAAAAGGTAAAAGTATAGCCTTGACAACTAACACACAAGGAAGAAGTCATCTGACTAAGAAGGATTGGTAAGTAAATATTTCTCCAAACTTTGTGCCCTTATGATCTGTCTACCCTTTCCGCTGATGACATGGTATGATAGAGGGAACCCTGAGCCAAGTCAGGAGACCTGCTGCTGTCCCTTAGTTGAATGAATAAGAGGAAATCAACAAACCTTTCTGACTTCTAGTTTCCTTTAAAATGGAGATAATAACACTTGATTTGTCTAAATCATAAAGTCATTATGAGGAAATCACTTTGTTAAATTATAAACATGATATAAACCTGAGCTAGTAAAATTACCAGTCAAATCTAATCATTGAGCTTCTATTTGACAATCTATACAGCTCTCTAGTATCCTTTCTCTACTGGTCTACCTCAGTGTAGATTTGTACTGTAAACAAACTTCCTTAACAATAATAATAGTAGCTAGCAGTTAAAGTTTACAAAGGGCTTTACAAAGATGATCTCCGTTTATGCTCCCAGAGACCTTGAAAGCTATGTGTTATTAGTATCTCCATTTTATAGAAGAGGAAACTAAGGCAGAGAGAGCTTAAGTGATTTTTCCAGGGTCACATGGCTAATAAGTTTCTGAAGGTAGATTTGAACTATGGTCTTCCTGATTCCAAGTCTAGTGCTATACTTATAGCACTACCTAGATGCCTGTAGGTCCCCTAATCATCTTTAATTTATTGGGACATTTTTATTATGATTAGTTTTGCTTTTTCATTTTAAAAATTTAGCCTGTTTTTTCAGAAACTAGCAGTGACTATCTCAAAAAATGGATTGTGATCAATAATTGCTGGTTGAATGAATGAAATTGATTCAATTTCAATTGATTGATTTCAAGTTGATTCAATAAGCACAAATTAAGTACCTACTATAACACTGGGTGCCAGGTTATGGACTGCGGATACAAAAGCATCAATAATATAGTCCTGGCCCTCAAGGAGCTTCTATGAAAGAGTGATTTTTCTCTCTCAATAGTTTGGTCCCTTTTCTCCCTTTTCCCTCATTGTCCTCCCCCTTACACTCCCTGTTCCTATATTTTGTATTTTCCCCTAGCTTTCTTCACTAAAAAATAAAAGAGAGCTTTGCTTCAAGATAAAATTAATAACTATATAGCAGAAAAAGTATTGAATCTGGAGTCAAGAAAGGCCTTTATTCAAATCCTGACTCTGACATTTTCTATCAGTGTGACCATGGACAAATCACACAGTTTATTTACCTGTAAATAATACTTGTAGGGACCTATAAATTACACCTGTAGGACTTCACTCCAAGTTGGGTGAGAATAATGAAGCAAGAGTATGTATAGCTCTTCTCAGCTATAGCCAAATTTCGTCATTGCCTGCATGCTAAAAATTAGCACCTGATAGTCAGTTTGGAATAACAAGTTCAGGGCCCTCTTGGGGATTATGCTTATTTTAACTTGTTTGCATGATAACAGTACCAAGACTTTCATTTATTCTATACCTCTTTCTATATTTCCCTTTCACTATTTTCAGTTTTTCCAGTCTCCCCTTTACTCATAACCAAATTCTCCCTCTCCATCTCTAATTTTAACTTTTCAGTTTCCTTATTTTCCATTTCTTTTCTCCTTATGAATTTTTTCCCTTTCTTTCAAACAGTTTATCAACAAGCATTTATTGAGTGCTCACCCTTATGCCAGGCACTGTGTTAAGCCAAAACATAAAAACACAGTTATTGTTTTTTTGCTCCCCAATGTCCAAAAATATAGGTGGCTTTTGACAACTGTAGAGCGTTTAAGTATAAGACTTCTTAGAGGTCATGTCATTCAATGATCTAATCGCTAAGCGGAGAAACTGAGCCAAGAGAGGTAAAGTAACTTGTCTGTTGGCTGTCAATCATGACAACCAGCAGAAAAACTGAGAATCCTTGGCCTGAAATTGAGCTTACTGGTATTGCCCAATAGCATATTTTTCCAAATCAAATTCACCTATTTTAATCTTGCTTCTCTCTGTCTTTTTCAATCACTGGACTCGCTCAGACCCGGAAGGTCCATCATTAATCCTAGTGCCTGGCACAGAGCAAGAGCTTAATAAAATACTTGTTGATTGGTCAATCCTATGACCTGGCCTCCAACTTTCATGTCTTGTTCTTCCACACATAGGGTTTGACAGCTTATAATGCTAGGGAGAATTTTGTTTAGTCGGTCTTCCTGATGAGGGTGTTTCTGTAGCTTTCTGGCTGATCACCAAGGATCACCATGTACTCAGATATGGGGATAGTAGACAACTTATTAGCTGTTATAGATCTGACCAGAGATTTAAAAAACAGGTTTCGAACACATGGCTCAAGGACAAAAGGTGGCCCATACCAGTCCTGAGCATGACCCAAACTCTATTAGATTGTAACGGGGAAATATTTAAGAAAATAAATAAAAATGCAACAAAATGTACATGGTTTTCTAAGTTAATGTGCAGCCTAAAGGGATCCTTATGTATGGTTTAATGGCCCCTTTTCTATTTATGTTTGACACCACTGTTCTGGAAGAACACTTGATATCCTCTCATATCAAATACAAAAGAAAAGGAGATTTATAACCCAACCATACCTTCCACAATTGACACAAGAGAAAAGTCAATTTCTAAATCCTCTTTTGCCTCCACATATCTAAATTCCATTTCAGTCTCTGGAAGAAAACTTTTAAAAGACTTTTCTATATTTGTATACTGTTGTTCCTTCAGTATAAACCCAAATTGTATTAAGAACAAGGAGAGAATTTGGCATAGAAGATGTATCATATCATCAGTCTTTGGGGCAAGGGGATGAAATGGAGATACAGGATCAAAGAAGTTATCATTTAATAATTGAATTTATTCTTTGGGTGGAGCCAAGATGGAGGAGTAGAAACAGCTCGTCCAAGCCACTCTGCCCCCAGATTCCCCCCAAACTATGTAAAAGGGGACTCTGAACAACTTCTGGAGCCCCAGCACCCACAGAACGACACAGAGAAGCTAACCTCCCGCTGAGGACAGCCCAGCAGCCCTGCAGGAAGGACTAGCGCAGCAGTCTGGGACCTGGCAGCGAGCACAGGAGCCGAGCTGAGCCCAGGTCCGCGTGAGCCGAGGTTTTAGCCCCAGGGCGGCAGGGCCAGCAACCAGCTGGAGGAACCCCAGAACACCAGCAGCTGTGGCGACTCCAGAATTATCAACATAGACATGCCTAGGACAAAATAAGAGGTTAGTGTCCTATGGACTTTGGGACCAGTATTTGGGGACTGCGTCGGTTCCCTCCCCTGGGGGCTAGAAGCCGCTGAGGAGACACGCCATTTTGTAGTTTTCAGAGGGAGCTCCAGCTCCCGGCCTGTGAATTAATTGTAGGGAGATCCAGCGATCAGTCTTGGGGGGTAATCGCTCTTGCTTTAACCTCCCTGGATCTGGATTGTGATCTAGGGTGGAAGTCATGGGTGGGTTTACAGCTTGCCAGAAACGGAAGTTGCCCCCCACACATTCAGGACGAAAATTCCTCTATCTGGCCTTAAAGCCATAGTGTGGCAACAAGCCCAAAAGTCAAGCAATTAAGTGGCAACATGCCAAGGCAAAGGAAACAGAAAAATGCAACCCTAGACTCCTATTTTGGGGGCATAGAGTGGGGAAAGGACTGTGAGGTCAGAAGCCCTGCTCCAAAAGCCCCAGGGGAAAACATGAGTGGGTTGCAGGCCATAGAGGACCTTAAGAAGGACTTTAAAAATCAAATAAGATAAGTGGAGGAAAAATTGTAAAGAGAAATGAGAAGGATGCAGGAAAAGTATGAAACGAGGATCAACAGCCTGACTGAGGAAAACAACACCTTAAAAAATAGACTAACTCAAATGGCAAAGGAAGCCCAAAAGGGCAATGAGGAGAAGAATGCCTTAAAAAATCGAATTTGCCAGATGGAAAAAGAATCTCAAAAGTTCACTGAGGAGATTCATTCCTTCAGAGTTAGACTGGAGCAAATGGAAGCTAATGACTTTATGAGAAATCAAGATGCTGTTAAGCAGATCCAAACAAATGAAAGATTAGAAGGCAATGTTAAATATCTTATGGGAAAAACCACTGACATGGAAAATAGATCCAGGAGAGACAATTTAAAAATTATTGGACTACCTGAAAGCCATGACCAAAGAAAGAACCTAGAAATCACCCTTCAAGAAATTCTCAAGGAAAATTGCCCTGATGTTTTAGATCCAGAGGGCAAAATAGAGGTTGAAAGAATCCATTGATCACCTCCTGAAAAAGATCCCCAAAAGAAAACTCCCAGGAATGTTATAGCCAGGTTCCAGAATCCCCAGATCAAGGAGAAAATACTACAACCAGCCAGGAAGAAACAATTTCAATATTGTGGAAACACAATCAGAATAGCCCAGGACCTTCTACACTGAGGGATCGAAGGGCATGGAATATGATATTCCAGAGGGCAAAAGAACTGGGAATGAACCCAAGGGTCACCTACCCAGCAAAACTGAGTATTTTGTTTCAGGGGAAAATATGGACATTCAGTGGAATAGAGGACTTTCAAGCATTCTTGAGGAAAAAACCAGAATTGAATAGAAAATTTGACATCCAGACACAAGAAGGAAGAGATGCCTGAGAAGGTAATCAGGGAAAAGAAATCAACAGGAACTTATCAAAGTTGAACTATTAACATTCCTATATGGAAAAGCAATAACTGTGACTGATGATATCTTTCTCACTATGAAAATAATGGAAGAAGGGTGTGTGGTCATATGAATACATATGTGAATGTGTGTGTATATGGTTACAGTTATATATGGATAGAGGGCATAGGTTGAATTTGTTGGGAAGGGAGAATACTCAAGGGATGAAATTATGAGGTGAGAGAGGAAAGTGGCAAGAGGAGATGGGGAGAGACAGGGTAGGGTAAACTATCTCATGTAGAAGAAGCAAGGGGAAGTGGTTGCAAGGGAGGAGAATAGGAAGGCAAAAAAGGCAAAACCACATTCTCATTGAATTTGGTTCAGGGAGAGAATGACATACATACTAAATGGGATATCTCAACCTGCAGCAGGATAGGGGGAAGGGGGATGAGAGGAGGGATGATGGATGGGAGGGCATCCTTGGGGTGAGGGGAGGTTGGAAGTACCCACTATAGAAGAGGGACAGGATCATGTAGGGAATGGACCAGGTGGGGGGTGGGATGAGTGGGAGGGAATTATAAGCAGCCTTGTATAATATATCTACTATGATAATGTTTTGCATAGCTAGACATGTACAACATATACTGAATTACTTATCTCCCAAGAGGGATTAGGTGACAAGGGAGGAAGGAAATGGATCTGAGATTCGAGGTCTTAACATTAAATGTTTCAAATATATGTAAATACTATTATTAATACTCTTTTGCTTGTAATAGGGAGATAAGATGTGCAGGCATTGGGACACAAAGATTCATCTTCCTTCAATGGAAAAGTCGAAGGGGGTATGGGAGAAGGTATTGGAGAGAGCAGATTGGAGGAAGCGATATCTTGTGGGACTGCTATTCTGGGAGGGTGGGTAGGGGAATTACAGGGGGAAAATGATTGTAACTCAAAATCTGGCGGAAATGAATGATGTAAAACAGAAGTTAATAAAGCATTTGTTTAAAAAAAAAAACAAAAAAAATAATCGAATCTATTCTGCAATCGACCCTATTGTGTACTTAGTTATTCTTTGTTTTATAGTCATGTCCAACTCTTTGTGACCACATCTGAGGCTTTCTTGGCAGAAGTATGGAGTGGTTTGCCATATCCTTCTCCAGGTCATTTTACAGATGAGGAAATAGAAGGAACCTGAGAAGTCATCTTTAATTCAATGTCCTCATCCTACAAATGAGGACATTGAGACCTAGAGAAGTTCATTGACTACCTGAGATCCCACAGCTAGTAAGAGCTAGAAAATGGATTTGGATCCATTTCCTCTGACTCTAGAATCAATGGAAAGACCACTGCACCAGGCTGCTAACAGTATTGTTGACTGGATGATAGGTGAAGAATCCCCTTACTGATAAAACAGCCCCCTATAACTAATCTAACAGATATAAACATACATCACCAGAATGGTGGAACCCTTTGTCCTCTCAGATGAAGAATAGGACCGTGATGTAGATAAAGTCAGGAATTAAAATTATTCTGTATCATTTAATAATTGAATCTATTCTGCAATTGACCCTATTGTGTACTTAGTTATTCTTTGTTTGTTTGTTTTACAGTCATGTCCAACTCTTTGTGACCTCATTTGAGGTTTTCTTGGCAGAGGTATGGTTTGCCACGTCCTTCTCCAGGTCATTTTACAGACAAGGAAACTAAGGAAAACAGGGTTAAATGACTTGCCCACAGTCACATAGCTAGTGTCTGAGGCCAGATTTGAATTCAGGAAGATGAGACTTGCTGACTATAGGCCCAGTAATCTGTCTACTATACCACCTCGCTGCCCATTCTGTATTATTGCCTTATCTCATGTAATTGCTTAAGTCACATTTTCCTTCCTGAATTAAGCTCAGCAATGAAGATTTTTCTTTGACTTAGTTTAAAGTTACATGTCAACTTTATTAGTTAAAAGTTAACTTTTAAAAATGATATATTGTCCAACTTTAGCCCTCTTTGCAAATCCAGGGAGTCTGATAATTCAGATCTACTAACAAGACCTACAAGATGTTGATGGGTCCCATAAAACAATGAATATTTCTTAATTGTAAGAGAAGGGTGGTCACTAGCCCCACACAGGTATGCTAACCCACTTTCTTCAATGTAATCAATCATGCACCTATACCCATTCTATCCTGTAACTAATCATATTGTCTCCTTGCCCCCACCTACATAATTCTGTGCTCCCCAAAATTGTAAGGCTGGTGAGTCCTATATTTGAGTTGTTGTTTTTTGTCCTTCTTATTGAAGAGGACAATGACATCAGGGAGATGATGATATGACATGCTGGTGAACTGGATTTAAGTGAGGGAGGGCTGTACAAAGTCACCAGCCTCACTTTCTTCTCTGGAGCCACCAAGGTCCAGCAGCCAAATATACATCAGGACTACTGGAGATGGCCGCAGATTCAGTGCAAGACCTTGCCCTTTTAAAGCTAAGGTCTCTCCCAGGTTTCAGTTTGTCTGAGGCAAAGCCCATTCAGTGATTAAGGCTAGGGGAAAAAAATGAGGCAAAGAATGGCCTCTTTAACCTTGTCCAAAAACCTCACCCCCCAAAAAAAACCTAGGAGGGCAAGACCTTCTGGGGTTTGGGTCAAAATGGAAACAAATCCTATTTACATTTACAGGACCCAAACAAGGACAAAGTGGGGTTTGGTCTGGGACCTATTGTTGGTCAATCAGTGACAGCCAGAGTTATTTGGGTTTAAGGACTGGTCCTTAAGAAAGAAATCTAGCCTGTAAACCCCAAGATATCTTGGCTTGTTTCCAAAGGGAAAGAAAGAAAAAAATTACAGTAGTAGGAGCTGTCCCACTGGAGACTCAAATGGTCAGTTCTCATTGAGTCCCCAGTGGGACAGCTCCTACTCCTCACAGGGTTGTCATTTGTCCTATGTTCTTGAAAAGGATTATGGCATTAGGGAGGTCCTTGGTCACTGAAAGAGGCCATTGACCAAATTTATTGATTATTTCTAGCCTAACTAATAAATTGATCATGATCAGGCCATTGTGTCTCAGTTTACCTTAATTTTCAAATTTTAAATTTTTGAATTTCAAAATTTTAAATGTCAAACATAAAATTTATCTCCTTTCAGGGTCCCTCACTTGAAAGATACTACTACCCCCTCCTCCAAGTACCTAATTCTCTTCTGCTGTCCCCTAGATCACCAGGGACCTTCCCTGAGGTGACTTTAGCAGGTCTTTACTTCATTGGCAGTACCTCGTGTTTTGTGCCTTTCCTTGGTTCCTCCGTGCAATCAAAACTGGTCATATTCCCATAAGACCCTGCTATTTCCCTGTGACACTCACTCCATCACATAAAGTAATTCAAGCTAATGAATTACTGGGATGAATCTATATTTTCCCAAGCAATAAGTTTCCAAAGACTTTCTGAAGACAGCACTTTCAGGAGCTGCTTCAAGGATGGTCATTTTAGGCAAAATGATAGATTAGTGAAGGAGATTTTTGCAGGCAGTACCATGCATTTCATCTCTTTCTAAAACCTCTTACCTCTACACCAAACCTCATTGCATACATTTGTTTCCAAATCCAACCTCTCCTCCTATTCACTCATGACTCTTTCACTCCTTTCACCTTTTGGGTCACTGCTGAAATCATATCAGGCAGGTAGCAATCTGTTCTGTCTAAATAAATGTTGGTCCTAGAGTACAGAAAGAGTACTACAACTTCCCAGATAAGGATGGATATTGTTATTGAAATGTCAAAAAACATAGTAACCAGGAGAAACATCTTTATGACTTTTTCTTACCAGTGGGTAATACTCATGGGTCTCTCAGGTTATAAGAAAGAGTCTACATTCAATGATCTGTTTATTAACAACAGTGTCCATCATTAATAGACATTGGCATTGGACTAAAGAAGGACCCTATCTAGTTGTTTCATCTTTACTCTAAGAACTTTGTTTCATGCAAACCTCCCTCCAAACACACTCCCACATGAGCACAATTGTTCTGAATAACATTTATCACAACTCCTTCAAAGAGTTAAAGTTTGCCCTTAAATAACTGTGCCAATTTCTCCATGGTAGCTGCCACCTGACAAACAGAGGGAATTATTCTTTGGTGCTTATTCCATTGCAAAGAAGCCACCAAACTTCTAATGAGTTTATAATCCTATGACTACAATCAACTAGAGTGAAAATATAATTCCTATTAATAACCTTTACTCAACCATATTCAGAAAGCTAAGTGGACAGTTACCTCCTTTTCTTGGCATAGTTAATATTTATGTTCCAGTACCTAAGTAATGTACTTTTAAGTTTGGCCACCACAAAAAAATACTTAGAAACAAATAAGGGATATGTATAAATACTGGTTTTTCATAATCCATAATCTATTTAGCTATTATTTTACTTTTTCAACAAAAGTTGAAAAATATTGTTGACTTGACCAAAGCCCATTTTGAATTTCTCAAGTTTTCAAATACTCTTCTGAATTAGTGACATGTAATAAGCATAAGTCATTTCCACTCCCAATCTCCAGGGATACTATCTGGTGAGAATCTATTGGCCTACTCTATAATTTGAAAAGTAAACATCAGTGTAAGAACAGAAAAAGATTTTGCAATGAACATCATGAGGAAAACAAAACTATGGTAACAATTAAGCAAGTCCATCTTGATTTTTTATTTGCCATTCCCATAAAATGGATTTTTGGTTCTAAGAGTCCTCAAATATCCTGTTATGAAAGTCTTGATTTTAATCTGCCTATATTTTCCCTGCTCATTTTACCTCAGACCTTTCAGGTCTCTACTGAATATTATTCCCCATTTGTTTTCAAATCTGTTATTTTTAATTAATACCTTTGGAGACAAGAAGCACAAGACTCCTTAATTTCATCCTCTTTCTAATTGAATTTATAAAGAAAATATTCAAAGGCATTTTGAAAAAACTGAAATTCATCCCTAGCTCTACATATGGGGTTTAACCCGGTCTCTAGATACACCATAACAAATAGTAATAAAATGGATAATGTTTTCCTTTGCTGAGATAATACATTGGCTGATTCTTTGAGTCTATGGAAAGCAATGCTTTTTTTTTCCCTTTCCATGTTTAGACTTGTCCTACTGACTACAATGAGATACAAGAATGAATTCTAAAGAACTTGCTATTCTCCTTAGCGTACTCCTCACACATCTTTTCTTTTGACCTCCTGATAGCAATAGGTTTAAGACTGCCATGAAAGAAACACCCCAACCTCTACTCACCGGCTGTCTTTTGACACCTAGCCAATTTTTCCAAACCAAAATTCGTAGTTGATGGAAATGTGAAGCCATTTTTCAAACAACCAAATGAGACAATCCTTTCTTTTCCACCACTCTTGAAAAGTGAAATATAAAATGGATTCACTGTCCTACTTGCAGTGTCCAGCAGGATTGAACTCTCTTCAAGGCATAGCTTTGGTGGAAAGGGGACTGGACAGAAATCCACAGCACTGTTCTTCTGGGTTTATCCTCTTCTTATACTGAATTTTCATCCAACAGAAATTCTTGATGGGCTCTGCTTCCAGAAAGAGAGAGAGGGAGGCAAAATCAGAGGCTTAGTAGTTTTTGCTCATTCAAGAAAAGTATTCAGTTGCTGTGAGTTGCATTATGTTAGGCTCCATAGAGAATGAATGTCATTCAGATAATGTTCTCACTGTTAATAAAAAAAAAAAAAAGCAAAACACACCTCCTACTCTACATGAAATTAACTGCCTATCCACACCTTTAAGATCGTGTCACCTGCATAAGACTCGTCATAAGGAATTAGGTGGGACTCTTGACAGGCCAGTATGACTTGTCTTGCATTTTCTTACCTTTCTTTATCATCTGCTTTAGGAGAAGCATAACACAGAGAGTATTGCCCAGTACTGGCTCTGGGCACAATTCCTTTTCTACTAATTGAACTGGCATTATATCTCCTGAGCCAATAAACTCAGAGTTAAGCTTAAAATCTCTAGCTTGAATTTGAACACATTATTGAATGTAATTGAGTAAATCTTCTTTAGGTCTACTATTTTGGTTTTTTAAGGGTATTGAGTAAGCAAGTATTTATTAAATGCTTGTCACTATGGCAGAGGTCATTACCCATTCTTGAATATATTAAAGCATTATTTGAAGATACAAATTCATGGCCTGGGGTCCTTCTCTATTTGGGGTCATTACAATTTGCCAGGTTCCCCATGTGAAATTATAATATGAACCCACAAATCTGCAGATCTCTACTAGGTGATGGGTATGGTACATAGGTAAAAAATTCAGCAGCACTAGCTTCAGAAGACAGCATCTGAGGTGGGATTTGAAATTCAACTTCCTGATTTTTTTATTAATTATTTTTTTTAGTCTTCAACATTCATTTCCACAAGATTTTGAGTTCCAAATTTTCTCCCCATCTCTCCCCTCCCCCACCCCAAGATGGCATGCATTCTAATTACCTCTTCCCCTAGTCTTCCCTCTCCTCTATCACCCTCCATCCATATCCCCCTCACTTTCTTATAGGGCATGATAGAGTTCTACACTACATTGCCTGTACATCTTATTTCCCAGTTACATGTAAAAACAATTTTTGACATTTGTTTTTAAAACTTTGAGTTTCAAATTCTCTCCCTTCTTCCCCCCCGCCCACCCTCATTGAGAAGGCAAGCAATTCATTGTAGGTTATACATGTGTAGTTATACAAAACACTTCCATAATAGTCATGTTGTGAAAGACTAACTATATTTCCCTGCATCCCATCCTGCCCCCTCCCCATTTATTCTATTCTCTCCTTTGACCTTGTCCCTTTTCAAAAGTGACTACCTAATTCTAAGTCCAGTGTCCTAAAAACCAAGTTATAACCATATTTTAAAAACCTGATTAAGAGAAGAAACCTGATGTCAATGAGGGACTAATATAAAATTTGCAAAGAAGAAGGCCAGGCTACTTTCTTGAATCATTCAGTGTGATTTTTATTATTGAACAATACAATGAGGGATGGAAAAAGTTAACAAATGCAGGTATTATGGAGAAGTTGAGGAAATAAAGGCTCTTATAGCCTAAAGCTCCTTATGACAAAGCAGTTTTGGGAGCTCTCCTTCATCCCTCACATGACTAGGTCTCACACTGGAAAGTAAAAGTTGAGTTAATGAACCAGGTACTATTTGTGGAATATAGGAGCAAAGACCCTAAGGAGAACCAAAACTCTAGATTATTTACCTATTGACTCCTCAGTTAAATGTTAAATGAATACCTTCTATTCACTTTTGATTTCTTGGTGGGGGTTTTCCATCTTCAAATTTGTTTTTAAGGAAAAATTGCAAGAATTTCAGGATTAGAAAAGGTATCAGCAGCCATAGATTGTCCCCCACAACCAGTCCAACAATAGATTATCCAGTTTTTACCAAAGATCTCCAAAAAGAGAGAACACCTTGTCCCCTCAAGGCTACCCATTTCTCTTTTAAACACCTCTAATTATTAAAAAATGTTTCCTTCTATCAAACCAAAATTTGCCTCTCTATGCAGCTATTGCTCATGGCCCCTGTTTCTGCTCTGGGAGACCAAACCAAGCCACATCTATTTCCTCTCCCAAGAGACAACCCTCCAAAGATGGGAAGGCCCTTCTTGATCTTTTCTTCTCTAGGGTAAACATCCCCAATTCCTCCCATCAAACTCCATAGGGCTTGAATTCAAAGTCCTTCAGCATTCTGTTTACCTTTCTGGATACTTTTTAGATTTTTTTAATGTCCTCTTTAAAGTGTGATACTCAGAACTGAACTTGATACCCCAGATGTGGTTTGACCATAGCATAATACTTGGGTACTATCAAGTCATTCCTCAACTCTATGCCTCTGTTAATGCAGCTTAAGGTTTCATCAGCTTTCAAAATGTTGCCTTATGTTGAGCTTCCAATCCATAAAACCTTCCATTTATTTTCCTGCTAGCTGTTGTCTAGCTCTGTATTTCTCCTCTTATATTTGCAAAGTTAATTTTTTCAGCCCAAGTGTGTGACTCTTCATTATCTCTCGCCTGCCCCCCACTATATCCCATCTCTGCCAAAGTCTATTGATTTTACCCTTGAAAGATGTCTCAAATACAGCCCCTTCTCTCTCTGAGACTGCCACCACCCTGGTGAAGGCCCTTATCACCTCACAACTAGCCCTGAACATCTAGTGTTCTGAATCTCTGAATTTCAGGGGAGTTTAACCATGATAGCTAGAGGTCAGCACAGGAACCCAAGTACAAAACAATGAGACAAGCAAGGCAGATTACCCCCACGCAAAAGTGCAACAGACTCTGGCTCAAAGCCTCAATTCAGGAACTATAGCTGGGGGGATGAACATTTTTTTTTCTAAATTCTGATTCGGATCAAAAATTATTGCAAATTTAAAAAATTTTCCAATCCCCCAAAGAAATAACTGCATAACAACTTCAAGCACAGACTCAAAGGAAAAAAATGAATTTCTCAAAAGGATGAAATTAATATCTAGAAGAAATGACTTGAGTTTAAAAAAATTAAATAATACTTTGTAGGAAAGACTTAGAAGGAGAATAAATACCCTAGAATAAAAGGCAACTAGCTAAGCTTACCCAAGAAATGGATCTCATGAAAGCTGAAATAGATCAAACAGAAATCAATGACTCCATTAGACATTTCTCATTCAGTAAGAAATTTTTCAAATGATTGAGAAAAATAGAAGAAAGGGTAAAATTTATGTTATCAAAATCAGCTGATCTAGAAAATTGATAAAAGACAATTTAAGAATCATTGAACTCCCTAAAAACCAGGATCAAAAAAAAAAGGAAAAAATAACATTATGAGAAATAAGTATAGTCAAGCAAAATGAATTTATATATGACCATGCCCAAAACAAAATGTCTCTTTCTGGAATTTTCATCACCTCTCTGCCAAGAAGTAAGTAACATACTTCACCATAGGCCTATTGGAAACATGGTTGGTTATTGAATTGATTGGCGTTCTTAAGTCTTTCAAATTTGTTTTCTTTATAATGTTGTTGTCCTTGTATAAATCGTTCTCATGGTTCTGTTCATTTCACTTGTGTTAGTTGCTAATACCCAGGATTCTCTAAAATTGTCTCCATCATTTTTTGTGGAACAATAATATTCCATGGCATGGATATACATACCACAAATTATTTAGCACTTTTCCAATTACCTAAGAGGCAATCTAAGGCATCCTCTTAAATATTACTTCTATCTTTTCTCCCCACCCATCCACCCCCTTTCCAATCTCCCATTAGGATCAGAAAATTTATTTTGCTTCCCTAAATAGGTATTATCACATTTCTTAGCAGTCATCCACCTTTCAACCCTTCTTTGTTTCCTTGTTGAATGTGAAGTATTACCACCCCAAACAGTGTTTGGAGGGGGTGGGGAGGAGGCTCAGTCCTCCTCTGTTTCAGATAAGAATGAAGCTCATCTGATGATCACTTCCTCTACTCTTTCTTCATATATACTCTTCTTCTCACATGCCCCCAATATAAGAAATACAACTTCCATCTCCTTCCTTTCTTCACTAATGTATTCCCTTTTTTGCTCTACTCTCTTAAAACCCTCAGAATCTACCCCAGGACATCTGTTTTTCTTATATAGCTCTCTAAATACCCTTTGAAGACATTAAGGTTCTAAAGGAACCCTTGTTCTCCATCTATTAAAAAGGCAGGCACCGCGTGTGATTCCGCCTGGAATGTTCTGAGCTAACTCCTTATCAAATTAGAACAAACTGAAACCTTTGCGGGTGATCTCAGAATCAATGTAGCTGTATAGGGAGACGAAATCCCTGTGTAGATCAGGTCTGCCCTCTCAGGGTTTCCCAAAAGCAACCAAACAGAGGAGCATATCCGGCAGTTCTTTTACAAGCTCTCTTTGCTATAAAAACATTCAAAATTATCCCAGATAGAGCTAAAGTCCATCCAAACCAAAATTCTATTTCAAACAGTTTTTTTAAAAGAGAGGGATGTATTGCCAAAAAAAAAAAGTGACAGCAAACTGTGATTTTATCTTTGGGGGAATTAGTCACATACCCAAAGATTTCTAACTTTTCTTTAGCTCGTCATCTGTAGTTTTTCAGAACTTATCAGAAGTGTGGGTAACATAACAAAAGTCTTGCCATTTTCCTAACTAGGGGATACATTGTACCTATTGCCAACTCAGCAAACTGCCCAGTCCCAATGTTAAATGAGAGGTTTAACCAGAGTAATTAGACCTGAGGGACTGCAGACATGATCTAGTCCAATGCTTTGATTTTTACAAAAGAGAAAACTGAGGCCCAGGGAGGGGGCCAAACTCAAACAGGGAGTTATTTATTGGAGCAAAGATTCAAACTCAAGTCACCTGACTGTAAATACAGTATTCTTTCTGCTTTTCAATTCTTCTAGAGGTACCCTAATTGAGATTAAAATTGTTTTTAGTACACACAGAATCATTTACAAGATGTTAAACAAGGTCAACATTGTGTGGTCCAGGTTACCGGACTGGCTGGTTACCAATGATTAATTACCTGTGCAAAAACAGTTGCAATATAAAGGTGAAAACTTTTGGATCGGTCATAAGGGGTAGGGACAGAGGGAGAAAGAAGACAATTATTACTGTAATAACCCCTCAGGGGCATGTTGGTCAAACTCAAATTAACAAGGAGTTAGTTTAGAACAAAAGCACTAAAGCCTATAAGGGCAGAGGAAGAAAGAAGCCTGACTGCAGAACAGAGGGTGCAGAAAAGTTTGAACATAGCAAAGCTTTAGATGAGCTACAGACTCCCCACTGCAGTCACACACTGTGAGAAAGCATGGGATTATAAATGAGAATTATAGCACTTGGGCTAACTTGGGGGGAGGGGAGAGATCCAAGGTGCATCCACTACCAGGCATGCTTGAGTTAGTCTGGGGACAGAGGTCATGGGAGTTGGGGAGGTTGATGAACTGGTTCAGTCAAACCCACCATTTTGTTTTTCCTCACACATGCCATTACATTTCCTATCTCGAGCTTTTACATTGGCAGTTCCCTTGTGCCCATTTCATTTTTACCTTTATTTTCCCAGTGCCTAGCATAGTGTCTGGAACTTAAGAGCTTAGTAGATGCTTACCGATTAATTTACTGAACCAAAGGAGGCAGGGGTTGTGGTGGAGAAGATTATGACCTAGGTACTGAACAAGATGGCTAGGAAGTATGCAGATGACAATGACAAGGACCTGGGCAGAACAGAGTCATCTTGAAAGAATTAGAAGAGGTTTTTTGAGTGATAGGTGCAAAAAAATGGGTCTGAAAATGACAGTGGGGAGCAAGGAGAATCCTGTACCCTCTTCTCGGGCCTGCCTGTTAGTTAACCTTAGGGAAATTTCTAAGTAAGACTCCTTGTCAGGTTTCATTAAGCACCAGAAAGACTGGAAAGACTATGGGAAAAAGAACTCATGAATGAAGGTGGAATTTATCAATGGAAGAGGGATTTCAGCACGTATGAGTAAAAATGGAAGACAGAAGACATTAGGGACTGGAGGGAGCTAAGTTAACCTTTGGGTGGCGGGAGGCAGCAATGGCAACAAGCTACTTTTACTACTGATCCAAGGTGGCTCAAATGCAGGAGTATGCAGGTAAATGTTTAAAAATTGTCTCTCCAAAAAAAAAAAAAAAGAAAGAAAAAAGTACAGGACACTTAAGAGAACACATCCAGGGTCACACAGCTAGGAAATATCTGAGACCAAACTTGAATTCAGGTCCTCTTGACTTCAGTGCAGGTGCTCCATCCACTGTCCTCCATTACTTACATTTTTTTCTATCACCTTCTTAAAGCTAGACAATCACCAAAACAATAAATCAAGACCTGCTTTGTAGTGTTTCAGATTTTGAATGTGTAAATGCTCACACTGAAAATTTAACAATCAATTTGAGCCATGATGAGCTATCTCCAGCATACCATTGCATATGACATGACTTCTTAAACCAGGTGGTCATAAGAAAATGTAACAGATTTAGAGCTGGAAGGAACCTTACAGATATTCTGCTCTGGGGGACCGGCAGCACTCGAGAGAGGTGCATGATGGCTTTGAAATCCTGGAGAGCAACTTTCTAGGGAGAGGTGAGGAAGCAGTTTGGTTAGGAAAGATGGTTCTCTTCTAGAAGGAAATGCCAGGACAGGACTGGAAGGGAGGAAGGGAACATCCATACTGGTTGGTGATGAGGGAAGGGTAATAGGTTCTACCAGGGACCCTGATCACTATCAGTGACCAGAAACCCTACAATTCAGTCTGGAAAGAATTCACCAGGCTCAAGCAAACTTGGAAGATGAGATTGTAAAAGTTTATTGTTACGCTGTACACCACAGTGGGCAAGGGTTCTTATGGAACCTGCAACCTAACAGAAATCACAGGTATAGTTTTAAGGAGTCAAGACAGTAAATCCTGTCAATTATGCTAACTAGGTGAGTAAGGGTGGGATTAGGGAGGAGTTAAGGAGTGGTCAGTGTTTAAAGGAACATACATTTTTAATATCAACTGTGTAGGCCTATTGCCCATAATTCACTGGGAAATAGCCCAAGGGGGGGCTACCTGGAGGTGTGGTTTTAGGCCTGACATGTCACTAGGTTAGCCATTGGTCACAGCCACTGAGAAGTGCCCAGTCTGCCACCCATCAATGTCATGTTTGACAAGATGGATGTTGGGAACCAAGGCTAACTGAGATTCAGTATGGGTATAATTGGCTAAGGAGTTAACCTGTAGATAGGTTATTGAAGGATTCACTCACGGGTGCAGCTGGCCACTCTACTAAGGGAGATAACATTTGCCTAAGCTAAAATGTTTATAGATAGTTTAGTGAAAGATTCATAGGTAGCTTGTTATTGTTCCAAGCAGAGATAAACAGTTCATGAGTTGTTGCTGGGCAGAGTGCTGGCAGGGGGAAGGGGCAGAGTCAATGCTCTGAGGCTGGGGTGGGGGAATGTGATTTTACAGACTGGTTTTACCAATTGATTTTACAGACATAGATCCCAAAGCACCCCATTTACAAACTGATGTTACAAACTGATATTACAGACCGATGTTACAAACATATATCCCAAGCACCCCATCATTGGTACCTGGTACAAAGTCCCATCAGTTTCTTTTTTTCTTTTTGAGTTCTGGCTCAATGAGAGTCTGAACAATCTCAATTAGAAAGAATTCAATAAAAAAAAAAACAACTAAGTAATTTGGAATATGGATATTGACCTGGGGCTTCCCATAAGGTATATTTCCTCTTTTGCTATTGCTTTCCACAAGGAAAAAAATAATTTTTAAGTGCAGAATTTTGTTTTGTTTTGTTTTTCTTTGAAAGCTTTACCTCTAGGTGTGTCCTTTCTCTGCTTAAAATGGTTTCTCTGATGATGTCATTAATCCACACTTTTCCCCCTACTATTCATCTCACATAATGACTTCCAATATAACAACTTTACTACAGTGGGAGGAAATTTGGGGGTATTAATTAACAAATCAATTAGCATTTATTAAACACTTACTATATATCAGGAACTGTGCCAAGGATACAAACCACATATAGGTAAGAAATGTCATCATAATATTTTTTTACATATTTCATCATTCCCACTAAATCCACCATCTTTCCTAACTTTCTTATTTTTTTGGAGAGCACCACTATCCTCCCAGTCACCCTGGGATTTATTCTTCCCTATCATATCAATCAGCTGCAAAATTCTGTTTACCCTACTGCCCTAAGATCACTTCTATCCATCTGCTTTTCTCTACATGATACTAAAACCCTTCTTACATGGGATATTGTAACAGCATTATAATTGATATCTCTGCTTCAGTCTCTCCCTCCTTCAATCCATTCTCTATACAATGACCAAAATGTTCTTCTTATGGTATAGATCTGATTTCATCACTCACTGGCTTAAATTTTTTCAGCAGATTCCATTGCGAATTCCTCAGCTGAGTTTTTAAGGTGCTTCAAAATTTGATTCTATCTTTCCAGCCTTATTTCATAGTCTTCCTTTTATTTATTCAACTGACCTTGACTATTAGCTGTTCCTCATATATGATGTTCCATTTTCCACCTCTGATATTTGAACACATTCCCCCTTCTAATCTTCCAGAATCCTCAATTTCCTTTAGGTAAGTTTATGTTTCAACTCATTCATAAGACCTTTTCTGATCCCACCTCTCATCTCCACAGGAGAATGTAAGGTCCTAGAAGGCAGGGAGGACAGTATTTGTTTTTGTATTCTAGTACCTCAACAAGACTTTCTCTAATGCCTCACCATGACGTGAAAGTAACCCTCAGTGTTCAAAAGGTCTATCATTAGAGGACAATCTCTTTAAGGTTCCACTATTCTGGGAAAGGCTTTAAGTATGGCCTCAGTAAACAGATTGTGTTTGCTTTTTTAATGATCAGTCTTTTTAAATACAGAGAGCCTCTTCACCAGTAAGCTAATAGACTGATCACTTGGTGATGGATTATTTGGCCATGGCATTCAACGAAACAAAAATACAAAATGGCAAACAGTTCTATTCTGGCCCCTTTCTCTTCTGCAGTGATTAGGGCAGACTGGTGGGAAAGCAGGAATACTTTACTAGGAATTAGAAAATTCTTAGGCCATCTATAAACATTAGCTAATGATTGATGCTTTAAACCTATAGGTGAGATCCTTGTTCCATGATGTACAAGTGGACATGCTACTGCATGAACTGAATCATATCAATATTGACATTTCCATTATAAATGAACCAGAAGAAAGAAGAAAGTTATAGCTAAATGGGAGAATTCCTCACATACGTATCTCAGAGAAGCATGCAAAGGAATCAATGAAGTTAGTTTTTATCGAGTATCCAAAAGCAACAAGGGATTATTTTGTGGAATACTTCTCTTATATTATGACATTTATGACAAATGATAACCACATCCTGCAAAAGGCCTGGCACAAAGAGAATGAGAAGGTAGAAAAATTATATTAAGAACATAATTTTGATACCAAATCAACACATACTTTAAATCTTAGGGAGATCAATGAACAAATACACAGGTGATAATGAAAAAAAAATATGCTGGAAAACATGATTTGCTATTACCAAGACTTACATATTAAAAGTTCATTCCTATATATCATGAATATTTTCTTCAAGAAGAAAGTTGAGGCATTGGACATGGTAACAGATAATATCGTGAACATGAAAACGATGTTTAAACAGGAAAGCACTGGTTACTGACCCAATAGTCATTTCTGAATTAAATATCTGTGACCAGTCAGACCACTGGCTTGTTAGTTCAAAGATTAAAATTAATACCAAATTAGAAGAAACCATCAAAATGAGAAGGTATGTAATGCATCTGAAGTGGCTACAGACTGATTTATTTAAATGAGAAAATGATAGATGAGTAAAACAATAAACTTTCACACACACTATGACCATTTCCTTTAAAAGCTTATTCAGCATAAATTAATCAACAAAAAGACTTCAAAAGGTCCTTTTAACCATTTTAGACAACAAACATGTCATCCCTTAGCAGAGAGATACAGCAACCAAGGCCAACATTAGTTTTAAACAAATTCGTTACACTAATATTATCGAGGTGGTTAGTAGATCATACATGATCTCTTCTCATACATGTTTACAAAAACCTTGATGAGAGGCTAGATTATCTCAGAACATTAAAAAAAAAACTGGAAGGAGGGTAATAGACAGAAATGGAAGATGAAAGTTTTCCCCCACAAAAGGGTTAAAATAGCACCTTAGGGTGAACAAAGTGAGGGTGGAGATAAATAAGAACAGGGACAGAACCAGGGTCCTCGTGGGACAATTTGAGAAAATCAGGAGAAAAATCCCAGGTTTGGTCCCTGTGAAGAGTAAATCCCTCCAGATTAGGTTCCATTTTAACAGCACCTGCAAGCTTCTTAAACAACCAGCAGCAAGCCCTGGGATTAGTTGGTTTAAGAGGCTTCCTTGACCCCAGACAATGGAACTTTTATACCCAATTGTGAGAGGAGTTGGGCTTCAAGCCGGGAAGATCAAAAGAACCTCAGCAGACAAGGAATGCCAGACCCAGTTGTGCTACAGAGAGCTGGGGGGCAGTGGTGAGAAGGAACCAGCACAAGCGGTGAGTGCAGAAGTATTTGGGCAGAAAGCCCCTGGCTGTGGGCACTTACAGGAGGCTGAAGGTTTGGCTTTGGTTTCAGGCTAAAGGGAAGAACTGAAGATCTGGAGCAAGAAGCATCATCCTCCATACCCTAGGGCTAGAAATGATTACAAAAATTAACCTGTTACCATAAAAAATGCACAGGCAAAGGAGAAAGAATTCAACCATAGAAACCTATTATGGGAATAGAGAAGACCAGGGGTCATCTTCAGAGGAGGATATTGAAGTAAAGAAACACCCAAAGAGTAACCTCAAATGATCACTTGCCCAAAAAGAATTTATAGAAGATCTTCAAAAAGACATTAAAAATCAAATGACAGAGGTGGAGGAAAAAACAAAATAAGAATAATCCAAGAAAAACAAGAATGATATGAAAGGAAAGTCAACCATCTAGAAAAGGAGATCCAGCATTTTACAAAGGAAGAAAATGATACCTTGAAAATTAGAATTGGGCAAAGTGAAGCCAGGTAAATTATAAGAGATCAAGAAATAATTAAACAAAAAAATGAATTATGAAAAAATAGAAGAGAAAGTGAAACATCTTATAAGAAAAAAATAGATTTGGAGAATAGAGAAAATACAAAAATAATTGGACTAACTGAAAGTTACAATCAAAAAAGGAATCTTGAAAGGCGTGGGTAGGTGGCGCAGTGAATAGAGATTTGGCCCTGGAGTCAGAAAGACCTGAGTTCGGATCCGGCCTCAGACACTTAATGCACACACAGAACAAAAAACTAGCTGTGTGACCTTGGGCAAGTTACTTAAACCCAAAGGAATCTTGATACAATAATAACAAGAAATAATTAAAGAAAATTGTCCTGAAGCATTAGAAAAAGGGGAAAAGTAGAAATAGAAAAAATTCATCAATTACCACTTAAAAGAAATCTTATGGGGAAAACTAATAGGAATATTATAGTCAAATTCTGAAACCCCCAGCTCAAAGAAAAAATATTAAAAGCATCAAGATTAAAACAATTTAAATATGATGGTGCCATAATTAGAATTACACAAGACCTAGCATCAGAGACATTAAAGGACCGCAGGTCTTGGAACACAACATATTGAAGAGCAAAAGAACTGGGGCTCGCCTTTCTCGCTTCCCGGCCATCTTGGCGGCAGGTCTCTGGCTGAGGGTCCTTCTGCACCGCAGGCAGGAAGATGGTGGCCGCAAAGAAGATGAAAAAGTCACTGGAGTCCATCAACTCGAGGCTCCAGCTGGTCATGAAAAGCGGCAAATACGTGTTAGGCTACAAACAGACCCTGAAAATGATCAGACAAGGCAAAGCCAAATTGGTCATCTTAGCCAACATCTTAGCCCAGCCTTGAGGAAATCAGAGATCAAATATTACGCTATGTTGGCCAAAACTGGAGTACATCACTACAGTGGCAATAACATTGAATTGGGTACAGAATGTGGGAAGTACTACAGAGTATGTACACTGGCTATCATTGATCCAGGTGATTCTGATATCATTAGAAGCATGCCAGAACAGACCAGTGAAAAGTAAACTGTATAAAAGTATACTTTAATAAACCGGGCCAAAACTTGTTTTAAAGAAAAAAAAAAAGAACTGGGGCTCCAGCCAAAAATATCATACCCTGAAAAGTTAAGTATTATCTTAAATGGAAAAAAATGGACATTTGATAAACTCTCAGACTTTCAAGACTTTGTTTAAAAGAAATCCTCAACTTAATAGATGATTTGACATACAAGAATCAATATAAATATAAGGTACATTATAAAGACTGATTATAAGGGATCCATAAGGACAGACTTTATTTTTTATATATGTAAAATATAAAATATATGCCCAAGATTCTTATTAATAATTGGGTAGTTCGTAAGAATGATTGGGGTAAACCTGAGTATAATATGAATAAAAAAATTTTTTAAATGGAAGAGACCCATAAGGATTATCCATTCCCTTCTTTCTCAATGACAGTAGAACCAACACATTTTGTAGGTAGATAGATAGATAGATAGATAGATAGATGAGAGAAGTAGATAGATGAGAGAGGTAGATAGGTCTCTAGCTATCTCTTCAAGTAAAAGTTCAATGTGTGTGCTTTGTAAATGTGTATGAGACAAAAAACATATTCAATCGACCAAAGCAATAGTAATATAAAAAACTCTGGCCTGAGAGTAAGGAGTTCTTAATTCTAGCTCTGGATGAGTTGTTAACTATATGATCTTGGATAAGTCACAGTCTTAGCCTCAGTCATTTATGATGTAAAAAGAGGGGGTTGACCCTACTTTGAAATTCTAACATGACTATGTAGTCAAAAGGAGAAATCCTCAGAAGTTCTCAGGAGGACCTTGATACTTATCTGGTAGATGCCTAAGCTGGTCATGCTGTTGCATGCCCATTTCTAAGGGTGGGGCTGTACCAAGGCAGTTGCAGTGCCAGAAGAGAAAAGGGAGAATATAGGAGATATTGCAAAGATGGAATTGAGAAGATATAGCAAAGGATTGCATATCAGGGTGGCAGTAGAAGGGGAGTTGAAGTTGACACATGTTGAGTCTGGGTGGCTGGAAGGATGGTGGTACCCTCAACAGTAATACAAAAATTAGGGAGAAGGGAGGGTTGGGGGGAGGGGAGATAATCAATCAAAGACATTAAAATATGAAAAGTCCCTGATCAATTGTAATGGTAATGGAATTTAAAGATTCCCTAGTATTGGCTTGGTTTTTGGGTTGTGCTAAAACCCAGAGTTTGTGAATCCCACTTATGGGATGGACTTGTTGATGTGAAGAGAGGGGGCTGAACTGGGAGGAGTTGGTGTGGTGGATAGAGAGGCCCAAGCAGAGAGAGGTCAGAAGAACTTTAGGGAGCAGCATCATAGAGGCAGAGAGAGAGAGAAAAAGAGAGAGAGAGAGAGAGAGAATTGCAGGGGGCCAGAGTTGCTGAAAGAGAGAACTGCCAGCCAGAGCCACCGGGACTGCTGAGGGACAGTTGGAGCTGCCCAGGACTTTTGAGAACTACCACCTGGAGCTGCTGAGAACTGAGGAGGCATGACTGTGATGCCAGTATTTTTTTCTGTCTGTTTTGATGTTGTTTTGCCAAATTTTGCTGGTAAAGGACAGTGCTGTTGTTGCAGAGGTCCTGGAACCTTGTTATTGGTTCAGAATCTCTGAAGGAGGATTTTCTTGTTGTATGTTTACAGAAATCCTGGAGGAGGGTCTTGCTGATATTTTCAGGGGTCCTAAAACTGTTCTGCAGGCAGAGAGTGAATTGATCAGGAAGCTGGCAATGTATATTGTGGCATTCTTAAGTTTTGTCTTCCCTGGAATTGGGATTGCTGAGAATTTGCCTCAGGTCAAGATGAAGAAAAGGCCTCTCCTTGGGTACTGAATTCTGTGATGATATCCTAACCATGTGGCATAGGGGTAGATGGCCTTTGTGCTCTCCACTGGCCCTTTGAGAAGGTGCTTGGTGGTGATGGATGGTATTGTAATTCAATTGTGATCCTGGGGTGGAAAACTTTTGACTTTTGTACCTTGTGACTAACCAAATGAATGTGTTTTGTTTATGATTGGAAACTAATCTCCACTTGAGAAGAGAAGCTTTGTGGTTGACTAAATGAATGTACTACCCAGGGGTGGACTACTGAGGACTTAAGACTTTGTGATTGAATTGCAGACTTACTAAATGACTGAGTTACTACTCTGCATTTTGATTTTCTCTTTTCTTGAATGTTTTGCCTTAATTTGTTACTGAATAAATGGAGAATTACTATGCTTATAATCTGAACCTGGAAGTTGCTTGTGCTTGGCATTATATCAATTTAGAAGGGGCAAAAATCATTGGATAAAATGGAGTGACATTGTACCAGAAATGTGTTGGGATTGGTTAACAAGACCTAGTCACACCCTGTGAGTTTTGGACAAAACCAGCAAGCTAGCTTGGAATCAGAGATTCCAGTGGTGATGCAAGGGAGAACAGATCCAAACAAGTCCCTAAGAGGAAATTGCTTGGGATAAGAGAGGGAGGAGTAAGTCTTCTATCTCTCTCCCTTCTCCCTTGATCAGAGGAAGACTCAGAACTTCAGAAGGACAGAGGATTTGGATTTCTCATCCGTATCCTAACAGGATCCTTGGAATACCAGTGGCTGTGAGTGCTGTCCAGTCTTAAGAAGCCAAGGACAAATTAAGCATACTGAAATAAGACAGCTTCAGGGCTTTGCAAGGATTCCATTGGAACATGCCTAAGGAGAGTTTCAAGAATATACCATAAAAGGGAAAAGAGGCTTTATAGCAATCAGGAACTATAAATTATCCCTTTGCTATATGTGCACTCTCAATATTAAAGCACTTTCCTCTGGATTTTGTATGTAATAGTAGAATAGTGTCATGGGCTTCCTAGTAGGAGACATTTTGTACCAATCATTCTTACTATCCCAATTTTATAAAAATTTTTCTAAAACCTAATCAAATCATGCTACTAGTTGCTATCAATTGATAATCATGCATGAAGTGCATTATTGGGGACATATGAACTATAAACATTATGTGCTATTAAAATGATCTAGGGTCTCCTAGAACCTTAAGGGGAGAAGAAAACTCCCACTTGGAAACCTGACACACTAGTTTGAATGATGGGGAAGGACTGGGAGAGTAGCTCCAAATATTGTGAAGATTAAAAATGACAAAATATAATAACAGATTGGGTACTTAGAGTTAAAGACGAAACCCAGATTTCAAGCCTGGGTGACTTGATGGGAGAATGATGATGCTCTCAACAGAAATAGGGAAGTTTAGGAGAAAGGAAGACTTAGGGCCTTAATTTGTTACTGAATAAATGGAGATATTTTGGACATATTGAGTATGAAATGCCTGCTGGTCATCCAGTTGGAGATGTCCAAAAGGCAGTTGATGATGTATGGATAGATAGCTAAGGAGAAAGATCTGGAAATAAAGATCTGATAATCATCTGTTTAAAGTATAATTTGGTTCTCCCCTTCAAAAAAGTACCCCACAACCCCAAAACTCAATCATCTGTTATCCCAGGTTTTATTAAGATAAGTGTAGCATCTAGAATTTTGAGGGAGATGATATTGCCGCCATTCTCAGCTCTGCTTTTACCAGACCATAAATGGAATACTGAATTGAGTTCTAGACATTATGCTTTGAGATAGACAGTGACTAGCTAGAGAATATTCAGAGAAGGGTGACCAGCATGGTAAAAGAACTCAGATTCCTACCATCCCAGGACTAATGGGAGGAAATGGGAATAGTTGGCATGGAAAAAAGAAGACAGTGTAACTAAGGAGATGGACGGGGAGATATATGCTAGCTATGTTCCAATAGGTAAATAGTTGTGTAGAAGAGGCCATTTGTCTTGATACAAGAGAATACATTCTAACCACCATTAGGGCTATCCAAAAGTATCCAAAAGGCCATCTTAGGTGATGGAGGACTCCTTAATTCTGGAAGACTTCACATGGAGAATGAATCCTCACTTGTCAGAGATACTGTCAAGGGGATTCCCATTGAGATACAGATTCCAGCTGGGTTGCTACCTCCTCCAGCATAAATGCCTTCTCACACCCCCATCAGGCAGTCACACCTAGCTGATAATGACCCCTCTCCCTCATCCAATTTCTAAGAGTATCATGTCTAGATCTTGGATCGCTACATTGGCCTTATCATAACCTACCAAGTTTGCATCACACGCAATGTATACATGTCACATACCTCTATTAAATTATAAGCTTCCTGAGAATAGGACTTGTAGTGTTTTGCATCTTTTATATGCCTGTTGGTTAATAGGGTATCTTGAATGTAGTGGACACCTGACAAATGTTTTGGGTCTCCCTTTGCTCTTCTAACATGAATAAAATGTATTCATTCACCTCAAATATTGTGCAACTAATAACTATAAGAGGTTGTACAAGGCCCAAGGAGTCCAAAACACCATTTGGAACTGATTCTGGTACTCTAGAACCTTACAATCCAGCGAGACAGTGAAACTAATATGCACAAAATAGTTAGGGAGCATTGCAAGGTGTTATATGATTATATGTCAAAAAGAACCACATAGGAGTTCACAGAAAAGGATTATCAGTGTGTTCTCCATGTATTCCAGTAGTCCCAGAGGGCTTCATGGAAGAGGTGAGAATGGAGTAGGAGTATGAGGGACAGATAGGGTTTGGACCAGGGGAGTAGGAGTAGGGGGGCAGTGCTTGTAGAAACAATACAGTCAAAGGCTTAGAATCAGGAATGAGTGGGTTTGGGGAATACAGAGGTGATTGATCAGACCACAGGTCTGAGTTTGTATTAGGGATAGGTAAGAGATAATATAGGGCAGCAATGTAATGGAGTAGATAGAGTGCTGGTCATGGAGGCAGAAAGATCTGAGTTCAAATTTGATCTCAGATGCTTCCAAGCTGTATGACCCTGGGCAAGTCATTTAACCCTGTTTGCCTCAGTTTCCTTTTCTGTAAAATAAACTAGAGAAAGAAATAGCAAGCAGTTCCAGTATCTTTGCCAAGAAACCCCCAAAGAGTTGGACACAACTGAAAAAACAATAAGAAGAGATAAGGCTGGAAATTTTGATGTCCATCTTGAGGAGGGCCTTAAATGCCATATTGATAATTTTGTCCTTTTCCCTGTAGATGTTTGTGTGTCATTTGTAATTCTTGAGCAAGTGTGTGATATAATGAAACTGGTCTTTTTGGAAGACTGAGGTCTTGGGGTTAGATTAAGGAAATTAAATCCTCTGGTTAGATTAAAAGAAGGTGGAATTGGTAGATTATGTCAGAACTAAAGTGGATAAGTAATTGGTGGCATAGTGCATAAGGCTTTAAACTTGGAGTCAAGAAGACTAAAATTCAAGTCTGTCCTATGACACTTGCTAGCTTGTGCCCCTGAAGAAGTTACTTCAGCTCTCAATTCCCTTATTTATAGTGGGTCAAAGTAGCACCTGATTCACAGGGTTGTCATGAGAATCAACTGAGATAATATGTGTAAAGAGCTTTGTAAACTTTAAAGAAATAAATGCTAGCTATATTATTTTACCTTCAAACTGGTATAGGGGCATTATGTAGACTTCAGCTCAAATGCTATACCTAGCTATAAACAACTGAGCCTCTCAAAGTAGAAGACATCAGAAAATGAGACGAGTGTCCGAATTTAACCCCAGCTCAACTATGCAACAAGAGGGGTGGGGGAAATTGCAGATACCTTACTGCAAAAATAATAGCAGACTCCTTTCATGAAGAGGGTGGGACCTAACCATGAGAGCGAGGATAATGAGACACCAATTACTAATACATCATTACCAAAGATCCACTCAAGATGTAAGATGCTGATATGAGATGATGTGCTATGTAACATGTGGGTGTGGGGAAGGTTTCAGTTTCAAGATTTTCAAGTGCTTTATCAGGAAAGAAGTATTCCAGTGATTACACATGGACGAGAGGATGAAGCAGAGGGTATAAACCTAACACCCTCCCCCCAAACCTCCAAACAACAACTACGAAACAAACAACAAAACAATAATATAAGTGGTTCCGATTAGAACTCCCTCTCCAAAGTCAACCTACAAAGAAAGACAAGACATGGGACAATTTTCCCACTTTATGACTTTTTTTTTTATTATCATCAATTTCCCTTAGTTAATACTACTTGATTCTAGTCCAAAAACAAAAAAGAAACCAATTTGAGGAGAGGATTATCTTTCTCACCATGAAGTCTGTGCCACTGGAAAATTCAGGATGCTTTACAATTTTTCTAAGACTTATTGGCCAGTCTAGTCCAAGAATGGTGATAAATGGACCAATGTCAACTTGGATGAGATCATAGAATCAATGGGAAGAGGACTATCCACATACTGCTGGCAAAGAACATGAATTGAGTCTATTTTATTACCTACTCTGTACATATCTTTATGTATATAGATATTTGCATGTTGTCTCCCCTGTTGGAATATGAGCTCCTTAAAGGACAGAGATCTTGTTTTTTTGCCTTTCTTTGTATGCCCGCTGCTTAGCACAGTGCCCAGTACATATAAGTACATAATAAATGCTTCTTGACTGAGAGGCATCTCTCTAGGCTCTATACTTCTTTTTTTTTTTTTTTAAAGCAATTGGGGTTAAGTAACTTGCTCAAGGTCACACAGCTAGGTTTTTGTTTGTGTGTGTTAAGTGTCGGAGGCCGGCTCCGAACTCAGGTCCTTCTGATTCCAGGGCCGGCGCTCTATTCACTGAGCCACCTAGCCGCCCTCTATACTTCTTATGGGTCATCATGCAATGTACTTTATTTCTTGGTGCCTCTGTTTCCTCAATTGCAAAATGAGGGAACTAAATTAAATTATTTCTAAAATCTCTTTCAGCTCAAAATCATAGAATCCTATAAGCTTACTGATCAACAAGTCCTAAAATATTGCTACAAATATTAATCAGTCAACCCATCAGCAAACATTTATTAAGTGCCTACTATGTGCATTAAGAATACAGAAACTTGGGGCGGCTAGGTGATACAGTGAATAGAGCACCGGCCCTGGAGTTAGGAGTTCAAATCCAGCCTCAGACACTTAACATAAAAACTAGCCATGTGACCTTGGGCAAGTCACTTAACCCTAATTGCCCTCCAAAAAGCAAAAAAAAAAAAAAAAGAATACAGAAACTTGATTCCCTCCAAAACTTTTAAAAAGTTCCACTAGATGATAAGAAATATAAATTTATCCTTAACATGAGGGAGTGAGGAGAAAGAATAAGCAATCTGATGGAGCGTGGTCATATCGAACTCAATAGAAACTGGTGGCCACTAAACAATTCCTGAGATCCTGGCATATTGACTTAGAAAATCACATATCAACATGCTCTATGTCCTATTGTATTTTTATTTATTTTGATGAATATTTCCCAATTACCAATAACTTCTTAAGCTGGTTCAGGTCACTGTGGCCTGTTGGTCTTGTCTTTGATACCTCTGATGTAATGGATATTAGTACTGGGCTTGGATTCAGAAAGACCTGGATTAAAAGCTTGCTTTGGAAACTTACCAGATGTTTTACCTTGGGGTAAATAACTTTTGGGGGTCTCAGTGTCCTCATCTGTAAAATGAGGGGGGAGGATTTGATGACCCCCCCAGGTCTCTTTCAGTCCTACATCTGTCATCCTACAAATTAGAGGCAGTGGGTCTCCAGACCTTTAGTTTAAGGAATTTGACTAAGAAAGAGTAGGACAGGAAGGGTCAAATTGGAAGGACAGAACAGAGTCAAATTGGAGATTAATGAAGGTATACAATGTGAAGTCAGTGAGGCTCAGCAACCCATTACGGGGTATGGAAGGGAGGGGTGATATGAGAAAACAGTTGTATATTAATGGATAATTCATTACAGTAAATTGAACATGTGCCTTCTGTTGTTCTGCCTAGAGACTACAAGGTTTCTCATGGGGAATTATCTTAAAGGGAAACTAAGATTCATTAAAAATCATTCCTGAGCAATTAATTTTTTAAAATTTATTTTTAGTGGTAACTTGGTTTTTTATTCCAGTCATTTCTTATATCTTCATTCCATTGAAATCTCTCTTGAAATAAAGTTAGTTAAGCAAAATCAACTAGCAAATACATGTATGTAAGTGTGTATGATAGTATATACTATTCTACATCCATAGACACCCCCCCATCTCTTTACTGAGGGAAAAAAGTTATATGCTTCATCATCTGTTCATATAAACCAAAATTGGTCCTAGCAATTTCATGAACCACAACAATGAAGATTAAGGTAACCGAGGAAGTGTGGTATAGGGCAAAGTCAAAGAATCTAGGTTCAGATTCTTGTTGTTCCACTTACTATCCATGTAACCTTGGGAAAGTCACTTAACCTCTTGAGATTTCACTTTCCTTATCTGTAAAATAAAGGACTAGATGGCCTCTGAGGTCCCCTCTAGTGCTATATCTGAATTAAATGTGAAATCCTTTATATCTTTTTTTTGGAGGGCAAATGGGGTTAAGTGACTTGCCCAAGGTCACACGGCTAGTTTGTGTGTGTGTGTGTGTGTGTGTGTGTGTGTGTGTGTGTGTGTGTGTGTTAAATGTCTGAGGCCGAATTTGAACTCAGGTCCTCCTGGCTCCAGGGCTGGTGCTCTATTCACTGTGCCACCTAGCTGCCCCAATCCTTTATCTCTTTTAAAGCCCTCCACCCCTTCCAACCTTTCCAGTCTTCTTAGGCCTTAGACCATGGACTCTGTGATCCAGTGACAATAGCATCCTTGCTATTCCTTGCAGCAGACAGTTAAGACTCCAGGCATTTCACTTGCTGTCTCTTGTGCCTGGAACTTTCTCCCTTCTCTGCCTCCTCCTGGATTCTCTGACTTTCTTTAGGTCTCATCTAAAGTCTCACCTTCTTTAACAAGTCTTTCTTAATCCCCTATTCTACGGCCTTCCTTCTATTGATTATCTCCAATTTATTCTGTCTATCTTGCTTGTACATAATTTTTTCCATGTAGTCTCCCTCATCAGACTGTGAGCTCCATGAGAACAGGTTCTGTCTTTTGTATTTCTTTGTATTTCTAGTATTTAGAGAAGTGCTTAGCACATGTTCAGTCATTTTTAAGTTGTGTCCAATTTTCGTGATTCCCTTTAGGGTTTTCTTGGCAAAGATACCTGGAGTGGTTTGTCATTTCCTTCTCTGGCTCATTTCACAGTTGAGGAAACTGAGGCAAACAGGGTTAAGAGATGTTAGCTGACTGACTGATGGGCTTATCATGAGAGAAAATGTACCAGGCACAATTCCTGTATAGTAAGAGAAAGTACAATCTTCAGACAAGAGCTACTCAAAAAAAAATGATCTGGGGCCCTCATTTGATTTTTCTTCCCTGGAAGGTAATTTCTGTTTATAAACAGATTAAGGCTGTATGCTACTCTGGGATCATAAAAACAAAATTTCTGACAGCAATAGTTCAATGAACAAAACAATAATTTGATTAAAAAATTACTACAAGACCCCTTTAAGTTAAAAAAAAAACCCTCAATGGATGAAAACTCATTTGCACACAAATTTTAGGAAAACATTCATTGCACAGTCAAACTTACCTGTAGTCCCTGTTGCATGCTGCTGAAGCATAGAGCAGGCTGCTGTAGATGGAGGAGGAGTTGGGGTGAGAGGGTGGAGGCCTGAAGTTAACTCTACCAGCCCCCTCCAGTTTAATTGGATTACCATCCAGGTGATTTATAGGTGAAACAACTCTTAGCTACCAACACACCTTGGTGAAAAGAAGAAATGAACCTTGATGCACCCATAATATAGCCATATATCAAATGATATTTGGGTCACTCATTGACCCCATTTCATTTCTCATACCAGGAAGAAAAGAAAGAGCTCACCTCCAGTTAGATTTAAAGTACAGAGTGAGTGGGAACAACTGAAAATAAAACCATAAAGTCTTGAGTTGGTAAGTAGTAAAAAGTTATTAGGATTTCTTGGGGGAAAACTCTCATGACATGAACACAAATTTAACCAGCAGTTACAAGAGCACAGAAAAGCAAATGAGACTGGACAAAAACCTTATTTAGTGCCATCATACATGGTGTGTCTCCAAAGTGTAAAATCACCCTGAGACTTTTGGGATGCCCTGTATAATGATCTATATTTAATATGTTGGTCTACAACTTAAGAAGGAAATAAGATGAGCCAGTATGATATAGGATGGCTTAATAATGGTATTTAAGTAGGTGAATATGGGAGCCAGTACACAAAAATCTGAAATAAGAAGCAGTATGGCTTAGCTGGTCTCAGAATCCATAAGACTTAGGTTTAAATCCTGCCTCAGACACATCCTGGGTGTGTGACCATGAGCCATGTGCTTAACTTGTCGGCTCCCCAGACAGCTGAGACTATAAGTTTTAAAACAGGTGCCAAATCACTTTGGTAGAAAGAGTTTCCTTGACAAGTGTGCTCTATAACAATAAAAATCAGAAGTATGGTTAAAACATACATACGTACAATATAAACATATACATATATGTGTATATGTATATCTATGTATATATGTGTCCCGCATATACATGATACATATACATGCATTGCACACACTTATACACACGTTATAACCTGTATGTATATTACATATATAATCATACAAATGCACATATATCTTAACATATACACTGCCATATATGTGTGTATGTGTACACATGTGTATTGTATGTTATGTGCATATCATATACACATATATTATGTAACATGATATAAACTGTGTCTGCATGAAATACGTAACACATAATCACGTGCTATATGATATATAGTGTGTATAATTATATGTGTAACATATCATATATGCCTGTTATATACATGTGATTGTATAATCATATATGCAGCATATATTATATATATATGTTCATGTGTATGCTTCGTATTTAGAAAATTACTAACTGTCCAATATCTCTACTAAAATTAAAACAGTTGGGTTGTGAATGTAGCATAAAGGATTTAAAAATAAATCTACCCAGAAAATAAGAGAAAGCATTTGTGAATTCACTTGTTGCATCTGGGATTGAACCAGAAAGGATCTTGTTGCTATTTATGAATATTCATTGAGTGATTTGTCGATTTTGTCAAAGATTTTGTCCCTGGCTATGACGAAGGTTAGACATAGAAGTTAGGCTTTTATGTATCCCAAACAGGACTCTGTGCCTATAAATTGGATACCTAGAATAATAGACCTTTAGAGCTTAGGAGATCATCTAGCCTAGAGGTGTCAAATACTAGTGGACCCTTCCAAGTACAGTCTAAAATAGATTAAATTATAAGTGGGAAATATTTAATCAAATAAAAATACATTAAAACATAGATAATGCAAATTTGTGGTTTTCAAAGTCATTGTATTGTCACAGAAATCCTTAAAAATGGTTTAGTGAGTGCCCTGTTTCTATTTGAAACTTACACAAGTGATCTAGCCCAACTTCTTCATCTTCAATATGAAGAAACTGAAAGTTAGCATTGATTCAGCTAGCCCTGAGAGAAAAGACTAGAACCCAGGTCTTTAATTTAGGACTGCCCAATTCACCTGGGTTGTTGTATCAGGAAGTCCTTTATACCGTGCTGAAGTAGATGTCACATGCTAATAAACAAATGGTTAGTTGAACTTGTTATGATTTGCATGCCTAAGTATGGAGAATGGGGATAGTAGATGATAAAGGACAGACTGAGGTCCTACGGTCAAGGTCAGAAAAAAAAATTAATTTCTTAGTTCCTTAGTCACTGCTGGTGAAAATGACCAAAGGAAAGGAGCTTTTTGTTGGAGGGTACCCTTAGTGGTTTTGTCACTCACTGCTAAAAAGCATCATTAACAAGGTTCACTGGAAAGAACACTGACTCTAAAGTCAGAAGATCTGAGTTCAAATGCTATTCTTTTTTTTTTTTTTTTTTGCTTTTTGGAGGGCAATTGGGGTTAAGTAACTTGCCCAAGGTCACACGGCTAGGTTTTTGTTTGTGTGTGCATTGTGTCTGAGGCCGGATCCAAACTCAGGTCCTTCTGACTCCAGGGCCGACACTCTACTCACTGCGCCACCTAGCCACCCCCAAATGCTATTTCTGATAATTTCTCACTGTATGACCTTGTGTAAGTCAATTAAAGTCTTTGGGGGAATTTAAGTCAGGGGGATGGTCTAGATAGCCCCTTTGCCCCCTTTCAGCTATAGATCTTGTTCTCAAGAACCCTAAATACTTAGGCATTCACATGTCATGGAGGCCTTAAAAATTAACATCTCTTTCCTTAGTTTTTAGGAAACTTATATTTTCCGCAGGTTTTCTTTTCCAGCTACAGGTTATCAGCTCAGAGAATATTATACCTCTACCTGCAACCAAGAACTAACACATTGTTACATTATAGGAATATTATATACAAAAAAGCAGCTTAGATCAGTCACAGGATCCAAAGAGCTTCAAATATTTTCATTAAATGAATAGTAAAATGAAAAAATCTTCAGTGAGTTTTACCTGTAAACCCTGGCACAGAAGGTTAGGCAAGATATCTTGGATAAGACCGGTCTTTTTCTTTCCCCTGTTACTCCCAGAATTGCTGTAGGGTGACCTCCCCATAATATTCTATAGAGTTCTAACATTTGGAAGTTAAGCCCCAATGCCCACAAGCACTTTTGACTACTAGACATTTTTTATGCTTTCCTAGCGGCTTGAACAAATATTTCAAACTACTTTCTTGAGACAATCAACCAAATAATAAATCAAACTCTGATTTGTAGCCTTTGCCAACTTCTGAGGTATAATGCTCACTCTGAAAATTTAACAATTACCTCTCCTGGTTTGAGCTAGTTCCCTGTGGATAGAAGCAAAATATTTTCTAATTCCTTAGGGGGTATACTTTACTCCTCCCTGAATGCTCCAAAATGTGGTAGCTGAGGGCAGAAAACTTTTCTCTCCCAATACCTGACAGCAAAGGCCTAACCAGAAAAGGGTAAATAGAGCTTTGCTTCATGGTACTGATCTATATATAAGGGCTACTGATATTTAGGGGGCACACTTCCTATCCAATGGAGTGGGCTTTTTCATGGTCCTGCAGAAAGAAGCTAAGCACCTCCAACATCCCGCTGCTGATGTATTATTCTTCCAAATCCCACCTCCATTGGTGCCAAGGTGGAGACTCTGTCAGGGAACTGCACATTCATTCCAGAGCAATTGCACACACTATTGGATTATCTCTGGACCACCCCTAATTTTTTATAACCACTATGCCTGACATTTTAGAGGCTGAAAAATGTATGTTGAGTCCACCAATACACAAGCATTTAGGGGTGGCTAGGTGGCACAGTGAATAGAGCACAGGCTTTGGAGTCATGAGGACCTGAGTTCAAATCCAACCTCAGACACTTAACACTTACTAGTTGTTTGACCTCAGGCAAGTCACTTAACCCCAATTGCGTTGACTCCCCCCCTCCAAAAAGCAAAAAATAATAATAATAATACATAAGTGTTTATTAATTATTTACTCTTTATTATGACAAACTCTAATGAAGTCAAATAAAAAGTTTAGGAAGACCCAGAGGCCCTCATCATCAATGTGCTGAAAGAAGGTAAGCTTATAATTCTGGATGACTTTAATGTCAGGGCAGGCACAGACATTCAAACATGGTAGGGAATTCTTGGGAAGAAAGGAGTCTACTGAATGGACTCTACTGAAGTTCGTGTGTCTCATGACCTCATCACCAACACTGTCTTCAGTTTACCTAAATGCAATAAAACTTTGTGAATGAACCCTCATAGCAAACATTGGCATTCAATAGACAAGATGTGAGAGTGATGAGGGCAATGTGTGGTGTAGAGTGTTGGATGGATCACAGGCAGCCTCTCCAAGATAAATGTTCTCATTCAACAAAAGCAGCAGTCCCAAGGCAAGACAAATACCAGAAGACGTAATGTCAACAGATTAGAGTGCTTCTCTGTGCATGAGCTGTTCATAGTTAATTTGGAGGGAAAGCTGAGCCAACACACAGTTGACAATAGACCAGAAAAGTGGTGGGCCATTTTTAGAGATTTGATGTATGGCACTGCATTTACTGATCTGGGTGAGAACACTCAAAAGCATCAAGATTTGTTTGATGAAAATGATGGTGAAATTCAGAAGCTGCTAAGTGAAAAATAAGAACTCCACAGGGTTTACCAGAAGGATACTTCATCCTTCTCTAAGTAGGCAGCATTTAAATACTAAAGTAAAGTGCAAACAAAGCTTAGAGAGATGCAGGATTCTTTGTTCTATAACAAGGCAGATGAAATTCAGTTTTATGCTGATAATAATGATCCAAAGTGCTTTTATGATGCCCTGAAGGCAAAAGACCAATGGGCCAAAAGATCTATGGAACATCTCACCTACTCAGTGCTGATGAAGTCATATTGATTAGTGATAAGGACATTTTCCTAGAAAAATGGACTGGGCACTTCCATAGTGTTCTCAACAGACCTTCATCAATCAATGCTGAAGTCACTGAATGTATATCTCAGGTTGAAGTCAATCCTCTAACCATACTTACAACTGAAGAACAGGTTTTGAATGTCATTAGGCTCCTCTCATGTGGCAAAGTGCTTGATGCTGATTCTATTGCAGTTGAGATTTACAAGGCAAGGAGGCCACTGCTCATACAATAGCTGGCTGAAATTTTCCAGGTTATATGGCAAGAGTTCAGCAATGTCTCCATTGTCCATCTCTGTAAAGGAAAAGGAAATAGGTTGTTCTGTGACAATCATAGGGGATTGAGGGTGGGAGTGGGGGAGTTCGATCCCTCTATTAGTCATTACTAGCAAGAATCTTGCCAGAGTTCTCCTTTAATAGGCTGATCCTTCACTTGGAAGATGGTCATCTACCCAAGAGCCAGGGTGGCTTCAGGAAGGGCCAAAGTACAGTTGATATGGTGGAACAGAAGTCTGTATATAATGTTCGTTGATCTGACTGAGACCTTTGATACAGTCAGCCATGAGGACTTATGGAGAATTATGGCAAAATTTGGTTGCCTGGAGAAGTTCATCAGTATTTCACATCAGTTTCATGATGGCATGCTTGCACAGGTTCTGGATAATGGACAATGCTCTCGTGCTTTCCCAGTCACCAATGGAGTGAAGCAGGGCTGTGTGTTTTCTCCCATGCTTTTTAGCTGATGTTTTCAGTGAGGATGAAAATGGCATCAAGGTCAGCTACTACACTGACAGTAAATTATTTAACTTGAAAAGGCAACAAGCCAAGACTAAAGTGGAGGAAGAGTAGGTGAATGATTTATTCACTGATGATAGTGCACTGAATGAAGTCTCTGAGGCTGAGATTGCTTGTACCAATTTTGCTAATTAACACCAAGAAAATAGAGGTTCTCCACCAGCCAGTACCGTATTATCTACACATGGAACCATCAGTTACAGCAAATGGAAAGATTTTGCATGCTGTGGATAAGTTCACTTACCTTAACAGTATACTTTCCAGGGATTTTCACATAGATGATAAAGTTGATGCATGCATTGCCAGAGCTAGTTCAGGGTTTGGGAGGCTCTGAAGGGAAGTATGGGATAGAAGAGGTATTAGGCTGCCTACCAAACTAAAGGTCTACAGAGCTGTTGTACTGACCTCATCATTGTGTTCTTATGAAACCTGGAAGTCTACCAGTGCCATGCCAGGAAACTGAATTACTTCCATCTAAATTGTCTTAGGAAGATTCTGAAGATTGCCTGCCAGGATAAGATACCAGACACAGAGGTCCTTTCTTGACCTAAACTGTCAGGCATTCGTACTCTGCTGTAGAGAGCACAACTCTGATGGACTGACCACATTGTTCAAATGCCAAATGTATGTTTGCTTAAAAGACTATTTTATATAGAACATAACTCTCATATGGAGGTCAAAAGAAGCAATACAAGGACACTTTCAAGGTCTCTCTGAAGAACTTTGGAATCAGTCCTGAGACATGGGAGACACTGGCTCAGGACCACTCAGCATAGCCTCCCTACATCAAAGATGCTGGGCTCTATGAGCAAAGCAGAATTGCAACAGCTCAAAGGAAACGTGAGATGCTCAAATTTAGAAATAGCTCCATTCTAAATGTTCATGTGGACTATTTGTGTCTGACCTGTGGTAGAGTCTTCTGAGATTGTATTGATCTGATCAGCCACAGTTGGACACACTATACTTCGACCCTGACATAGTGATGTCATTTTGGTCCTCTTTGAGAATGAAGGATAACAATCAACCATTTACAAAATGTCACAGTGTCAGGCAATATGGTACATGTAAAAAGAAGTAAACAATCCCTACTCTTGAGGGGCTTAAATTTTAATGGCGATATGAGTACATATACTCAAAATAAATATAAAGAGAATAAATACAAACAAATACAAGTTAGATAAACACTGAGGAGTTTGAGAGGGAGAACAGTTTGGAGAGAGTCAGTAAAGGCTTCAAGTACAAAGTAGTTATTAAACTATATTGCAGTGAATTGAATTGTTAAAAATCCTGGCTTAACTTGATATTATTTGATTTCTATAGGTGAGAGGGAGATGTTAATTTGTATGTGTACTTTTCATGAGACACAAAAGAAAAAAAAAAGCAGAATTTCCTTTAAAAGATTTGTTGAGGGGATGCCACAGTGCATAAAGCATTGGGCCTGGAGTTAGGAACACGAGTTCAAATCCAGTCTCAGATACTTACTAGCTATGTGACCCTGGAGAAGTCACTTAACTTCTGTTTGTCTTAGCTTCCTCATCTGTAAAATGGGAATGATAGCATCCTATGGTTGTTATAAGGATTAAATGAGATGATAATTGTAAAATACTTAGCACAGTGCCAGATTCGTAAATAAGCACTAAATAAATGTTAACTATTATTATTACTATGACAAAGGTTGAAATAAATCAGTATATTTAGAGCAGATCACCTTTAAGGAGATAATAAACACTTGAATTCTGAAATATTAACTTGGAAAACCTTTCTATTCTTATCATGTGTATCCAAATGTAAGGAGGGAATATTAAGGATTCAGATGTGACTTTTCTTCTATAAACTCTCACTTAAGAATAAACAAGTAATTCACATTTATTAAGGCCTGATAATGTGCTGGGCACAGTGCTAAGCTCTAGGAATACACAGAAAGGCAAAAGACAGTCCCTGCTCTCAAGGAATGCCTAGTCTAATGGGAGACAACCTGCAAACATCAATGTATAACCTCGGGGAGAAGCTCCCAAATTATTATTTTTTCAGGTTTTTCAGTCACGCCTGACTCTTCATGAGTCCATTTGGGGTTTTCTTGGCAGATACTGGAGTGGTTTGTCATTTCCTTCTGTAATTCATTTTACCAATGAGGAAACTGAGGCAAACAGGGTTAAGGGATTTGCCTAAGGTCACATAGCTTGTAAGTATCTGAGGTCAAATTTAAACTCAGATCTTCCTGACTTCAAGCCCAACATTCTATCTACTGCTACTTGTTCCCAAATTCTAACCCATTCTATTTGATGTCCTGTGAACCTTAAATGTTCCTGCATATTTTTTTTTTGGTAAGAATCCACCTCCTTTATCTAAGTAGGTCAATTAACTTTGAGAAGTATCACCTTAAAGATTGTCACCTTTAGCTCTAAGATCCATGACCTTGGCCAAGGTCCAAGTCAAAGGATCATGGATCAGGTCCAGAAACAGGACTGCCTGGGGTACCATTTTGTTTAATCCCCTCACTTTATAGATGAGGAAATCAACACTAATTAAGTTGTGAACGCTCCAGGTCACTCAGGTAGGAAGTAGTCAAAGCAAGATTTGAACTCAGGTCCTCTTGGCTCGAGAGATAATACTTTTGGGGTGGCTAGGTGGCACAGTGAATAAAATACCAGCCCTGGAGTCAGGAAGACCTGAGTTCAAATCCGACCTCAGACACTTAACACAAAACTAGCCCTGTGACATTGGGCAAGTCACTTAACCCCAATTGCATTACCTTCCACTTTTGTATAGTTCAAATGATTAAGAAGTTTTTATTTCATCAAGGTTCAACATTTTCCCTTGCAACTCCACACCTTCCTTCTAGCACTGCCGAGCAGGACAAATCTATTCCCTCTTTCTCAAACAATCCTTCAAGTATTTGCAGAGAGCTAGCCTGAGTCTAGGGAGTTGTATAAGATTAGTAAATTTACATTCTGGTTGACCTTTGTATACATTAAAATGTATAACATATGGATGGACAAGACCATTTATAGTTATGCAAAGCCTCTCTTTTATGGATATCTTCCAAGGATATCAACTTCTGTATAGTCTGAGGGTTGCACCTGAGAAAACAATCTGTCCTTGATCTCAGTTAGGAGTAGAAATACAGTGATAATCTGTGATCATTCTCTGAATGCATTAGCAGGTCTCAGAGTTCCTCTCAAAGGAGAAGGTACAGGTGGCTAAAAAGCCTAACCTAGTTTTCCCACCATGTTTCATTTAGTGCTAATGCTACTCTCTACCCTATTTAATCCTCTTATGGAATAATAGTAATCATTTTAGCTTTCCTTTGCTAAAGGCCTCTGAGCACCTCAATTTGTCAGAAAGGTAGGGGTGGGAGGGGGAGAAACAACAGCAAATCTCAGTTATAATGTTTATAAAATGCAGGAAGGATACAGGTGTACATACTGGATGGACCAGGTGTGCCCAGACACAATAGAATGTGTCAAAAAAAAAACCCCCCAACATTTTAGTATCTTGTGTCTCATTTTCAAGGCTTATATTATTGAAAGCAAATTTAATTGTTAATTTAAAAAGACATAGCTTAGTTGTTTTAATGTTTTTGGTGTATTTAATGAATAAAAATAATACCCTTTTCAAATGAGTATTTAATAAATATTTGCCTTAAAAAAATTCCCTAGGTGAGTATCCTAACCAAATGTGTTCTACACACTTATGAGCAAGGAAGTATGTGCTCCCCAGAGCAGGAGGGGGAAAGATCCCTCTGAAATGTCTAGAAAATCATTTAAAACATAAACCCATTAAAATTTTTATGGAGCAAATTTCCAAACCTGCCTCTTACGGAAGACATTTGTATGTACTGGCAGTAGATTATTTCAGAGCTCCTTCCCACAGTATGACAGAAACAACCACAGATATACACAGGGAGGTAGCATCACAGAGAGCTCTTCTTGGTTGCTCAATAGATGACCTCTGTCCTTGAGCAGGGTGAGTTCTCTGAAGTTTCATTTTTTACACTTACAAAATGAGGATGATTATTTTATTCATTCCTATAGCCAACACATTATTATTTTTACTACTAATAAGAGATAACATTTATAAGACACTTTAAGCTTTGTAAAGTGTTTTACACATATGTGATCTTCATAATAACTCTCTGAGGTGGGTGTTTTTATTATCCCTATTTTACAAACTGGGGAACTGTGGCTTACCCAGAGTCAGGTAATTAGTAAATATCTGAGGCAGGATTCATACTCAGCTCTTCCTGCCTCCCAAGCCCTCTATCCAATATGCCATGATTTACCAAGCCTCTATAAGACACTGTACTTAGAGCCCTTAGGGATATAAGAATGAAGGACAATCACTGTCATCAAAGAACTTAGTCTAGTAAATTAATCTGTTATTTCTGTTGTTGATTCAGTCAGTCATGTCCAACTCTTCATGACTCCATGGACATAGCATGCCAGGCCCTTCTATCATCCACTATCTCGCAAAGTCTGTGCAAGCTCATGTTCATTGTTTCCATGACACTAGCTATCCATCTCACCCTCTGCCATCCCTTTCTCCTTTTGCCTTCAATCTTTCCTAGCATCAAGGTCTTTTCCAAGGAGTCTTGTCTTCTCATTGTGTGGTCACAGTGTTTAAACTTCAGCTTCAGTATTTGCCCTTCCAATGAACAATCTGAATTGATTTCTTTAAGTATTGACTGGCTTGATCTCCTTGTTGTCCAAAGGACTCTCAAAAGTCTTCTCCAGCACCAAAATTCAAAAGCATCAATCCTACATGCTTAGCTTTCCTTATAGTCCGATTATCACAGACACATATTGACACTGGAAAAACCAGTTTTGACTGTGTGGACATTTGTTGGCAAGGTGATGTCTGCTTTTTAGTCTTCTGTCCAGATTTGCCATAGCTTTCCTTCCAAGCTAATATATACTTGCTGTTTTCTAGCTAGCCAAAATTTTGGAAAGGTTTAATGAGCATGTGTACAAAATAATATTCATTCTTTGTAGACCTGTCCCAGTGGGCATATATGACACAAATATTGAGGTTTATTTTAGAGTAGAATTCCATTTCTAACTTTCTTTACTAATTTTATCTGTAGAGGTAAATAGGAAGATTTCTGCATTGTGGAAGCAGTAAGGCACAGTATAAAGAACACGGACTCTTCAGACATGGAATCCAATCCTATCTTTGACATTTGTTATTCATGAGATTTTGGGCAAGTCAACTTAATCTCTCTCAGCTTTGATTCCCTTAAATATAAAATGTAGGAGTCATACTAGATGACCTCTGAGATACCTTCCAACTCCAGATTTGTTGTTATTTGTCCTTTGTTTTTAAAAGAGGACCAATGACATCATGGGGGTGATGTACTGACTTTCAAGTGAACTGGATTTAAGTGACACAGAGTTGCATAAAGTCATCAACCTCACTCTCTCTTCCAGAGTCTTCAAAGTCCAGCAGCAGAACAAAAATCAGGGCAACTGGCAATGGCCCTGGACGCTATGGACTACCTTGGCATCTTCAATGACCAAGCCCTAAGTGCTCCATATCTCCTGCTTCTACCACTTTCATGGTCATTAGAACAAATTGTTCTCATCCACTCATTCTGTGAGAGGAAGTCCTCACATACTTGAGGTAGATGTCCCTCTAGCTCACCAATGGGTTTGATGCCCATTGTTTACCCTCAACCTGGTTCATCCCATCTATCAAAATGGGTTTACCAGGGTGTGGTTGCCTTGAATGCCACGGGTTCTTGGAGTCACAAATGAGAGTTAGGAGACAGGTGAACACCAAAAATAAATGAGCAGTCTTGAAAAGGGCTCAGCAAACCCTTACATAACAGGTGCTAGTCCTCCCTGAACATCCCATACACCCCAGGATCTATGAATCTATCATATGTCTAAGATCTGAACCAATTAAAAGACTAGAGGACAATGACCCTCCCCCTCCACATTTTTATGCTCTTAAGTATTCTTTTTGCTAAACTTCTATTTATCTTCCATTTTCTTGGGAAAAAACAACTATCAACCTTTTCCCATAACCACCCTTTTTCTAGAGAATGGCATAGACAAGAGCTATAACTAGAGCAAGACAGTCAACAGGCAACAACAGGATTATTCGTGGGGTGCTTCCTCTCTGCCTGCCCCACTCCTATAGCAGCAGTAGCCTCTTATTGGGGTACAGGACACTCTCATCCTTTGTCAGTTTAGAAAGCTAGGATATGTGTCTTCCCCATAGGTATTGCACCAAAGGCGAACCGACCCCTCTCCCCCTCATTATTGCCATTTGTGCTAGAAATAAAAAATGAGATCTATAGGCAGTCATCACAATTGACATCATTAGGCAATGTTCAATAGTTTGTATCTTTGGGGAATTTTTGGAATTTAATAGGTAGAATTAGATCACTTATTGGTTTCATTTATGAGTTAGACAAGAAGGAAAATGGTTACGTTATCAAGCATCCCTAACAAAGTGGCAGTAATGTTGGGAAAATGACAGTTCAAGTGAAAACACATTATTTTTCAACATCAGAATTCATCTAAAACTATATTTTAGTGAATTTAGTTCTATAACCTGAGCCAGGATGTATACAGCTATGGAGGAATACCTTTTTTGGTTTAAGAAGGGGATTCAGGAAGAATGTAGTACATTGTTATATCACCAAACTTAGGACGAGTGAGGGATAGTGTGTTATTGATGATTGTATCTATACTTCCATATTATAAAACTGTAATGAATGGGGTTTGAGAAAATATATTGCCCTTGGTGAAGAGGGCATCAGAGTAATGAGTTATTCAAGCAACCTTAAGAGAGATAGATGGAGCTAAACTGTGATCATTCACTGAGTTCAAGACTTATTTACTTTCTCAATGCTGCCAATGAGTTTGGAGCTAGAAGTATTCTGAAAACGGTAATTTAGCAAGAAGTCCAACAGTGGGTGTGGGATTTGAAGAGGAAGAAAAGCTGAATTTGCTGAAGCCTCACTGCAGAGGGCAGATATGTGGAACCCATGCTCAAAAAAAAAGGTAATAACAGAGTCACATGGACAGTCAGAACCATGTCCTTTAGGACTGCTAAACTGGCCTAGGTTGTATGCAAGAGCAGATGAAGAAAAGGAGCTTTATCAAATGAGTAGAACCAGCTATAACAAGCATCTAGTGAATTGTCTTCAGATAAATTGACCATACTGAAGGGAAAGAGGTCATGGATGTATTAGAATTTCTAAGAGTTGAAGCCATTACACTCTAGAAGGGTTAAAGAGATTATTACTAGGTCAGTGTAGCCCAGAAAAAATAATCTTTGGAAACCAAGGAGAGAGAAGACCATTTCTTAATCCAAGAAGCCATGGATAAGCACAGGAATGCAAAGGAATCTGAAGTCATCAAACCCCCTTCAAGGATAGTAAGAATTCACCAAACAGACTTGGCAGGATAACTGAAGGCCATAGGAACAGTCTCAAAAGGATTGACTAAAAAGGTGCCTTCTGAAACCCCAGAGGCCTAAACCCAGAAAGAAGCTGTGGAAGGACATTCTAGAAGGGCTGGTGGCACCTATCCACCTTGCCAGCCTGAAGCTTCTACAGACTAGGAACTTGAATTTAATCCTCTCTGGACTCTGGCAGCCTACCTTTCCAGCCACAAGTCATATGATTCCCCTTCAGGCACTCCATGGTTCAATTATACCAGATCTTTTCTTAACCTCACACATCCTAAACATTTCCATCTCCATGCCTTTGCTCCCTGAGTTTGCAATACCTTCTTTATTCCCCACCCCTAATTCCTACCCATCCTTTCAAGTCCAACACAAATGCCACACTCTCCAAGAAGTTTCCCCAATATCCTTGGGGCTTCAGAACTCATAGTTTGTATTTTTCTAAGGCAGTTACTTAGCACCAGATGTCGTAGTTATCTGTGCTTTTTGTCTTTTTCCCTTGCTGAATTTAAACTTTATAATAGCAGAGATTGTCCTTTGCTTAAATTTTCTGTCTCCCCCAGAATCTACAGCAAAGTGCCCTGTGCACAGGAAACAATAATTGTTTATTAAATGATCTAGCATTCAACTCTGAAGAAGGAAATGACAGTATCTTTACCAAGAAAACCCCACGGACAGTATGGTCCATGGGGTCAGGGAGAATTGGACACAAATCAACAATAGCATTTAACTCAGGCTAGGGACTGCGTGACTCTGGGGACATGAGCTGAAAGAAGGGATTGATTTAGAAATACAGAGGACAAAGAAAAGCCTCAGTCAAGCTTTTCCTCATTTAGAATGACTAAAATTGCAGGTTCAAATGGGACAGAAGTGGGTAGGCATGAAAAAGAGTCTTAATAATGATTGGGAATAGCTGGATGGCTTGTTTTTCATCTTGCATGGGAGTGTTATGAAATCATTCCTGTAGTTCTGTTAAGGCAGAACTAGCTCAGAAGAAAATGATGTTATTAGCAAAGTCTCCACAAATGAAAGCACTTTGAGAGGTTGAAAGTGCTATATCATTGCATTGTTTTTATTATTGTTGTTCCAACTTCCTGCCCTCACTTTTGGGGCCCAATGTCTTTACTTCCCATTGTCAGGAGGCCCTAGTTTCAGCTGTCTGAACTGACAAAGTCAATGATGACCCATAACACAGCTCCAAATCTTAGCAATTCCAAGTATGAGATCTAGTACTATTTGTCATAAAGCCACCCAGAAAATGTATGTAAATTACACATCTGATGGAATTTGATATCAAAGGCTAAGAAGATACCTTTTTAGGGAGTGGGAGGAGATGAGATAGAAGACACACATACCTGTTTATTTCATCTTTTGGCAAAGGTTTCTGCAAGAAGATTTTTAATGTTCTTTTTAGTATTCATTCAAACAACCAACTGAAGAGGATGTTGTGATTTGGAGAATGATTCTCTCAGACACATTTGCATCTCTAATTTCTTTTTTGAACCTAGTCAATCAAAGTACCATTTGGGAGACACCTGGAGGGTACCTTGTTCAGGAGCCTTCTGGAAAGGGAGAAAAACTAAAAGTCCATTTGCACTTGAACTGCCTATAAATGTTTCCCAAATTCCCCTGGCACTGTGATAAAAGAAAAATGAAAAAGAGACCAACTGAGCTAGTCTAATGTGAGGCTTTCTTATTTCTTTGTTTCAAATCTATGTGCTTGGAATATATGCAACCTTCAGCTCTCTTCAGGGTCTCACTATGGAGCTGAAAGTCAACTTATTATTGTCCTTTAAAAACAATGCAGGTGGTGTCCATTTCTCTTTTAGTCTTGCCCCAGCTGCCTGACACTCAGCTTAGCTTTGAGGCACAGACTGAAGTGTGCATCAGGAATATAAGGAAAGAGAGGTAAATACACATGCTTTTCAAATGCCTCTAGGATAAAATACAAGTTCTTTAACCTGCCAGTTAAGACTCTCCACAATGTGCCTCCAACCTCATTTTTTAAAAGACTACTTTCATATTCATGTACCTTACATTACATCCAAATCAGAGTACGTTGGATCCAAATGTTAAATTTTCAGTGTGAGCATTTACATCTTGGAAATTGTCAAATGCTACAAATCAGTGCTTGATATATTGTTTTGTGAGTGGTCTAGACTGAAGAAAGTGATAATAGAAAATGTTAATGGTATAGATTAAATTTAAAAGTGTGTAATGTATTCATCTCTCCCCACACCCCCACCCCCAAGCTGGTTGTTAAACATTTACCGGCATACTCCTGGAACTAGACTCCCTTTGATTCTGTGAATTGGAAACACCACCTCTCACTTTGGATAACCTCTCAGAATCCTTATCTTCCTTCAAGGGTACCATCGGGTACCATCTCCTTTGTAACATTGCCCTGGATTCCCTAAAATGATTAGAGCCCTCTTCTTCCTTAGTTTTCCTTGGGCTAACTACGTATTCTTATACGTGTTGTATGACCCAGGTGAATTGTAGGTTCCTTGAAGACAGAAATTTTTTTTCCTTTGGATTACTTTGTTGTTCTGCCATTTCAGTTGTGTCTGACTCTTTGTGACCCCATTTAGAGTTTTCTTTGTAAAGAAACTAGAGTGGTTTACCATTTCCTTCTCTAACTCATTTTACAGATGAGGAACCTGAGGCAAAAAAGGTTAAGTGACTTGCCCAGGGTCACACAGCTAGGAAGTGTCTGAGGCTAGATTCGAACTCAATAAGAAGAGTCTTCCTAACTCCAGGCCTGGCACTCTATCCACTGCACAACCTATCTGCTTTGGATTCTTCGTCACACACACACACACACACACACACACACACACACATATATATATATACACATATATAGTAGATAGTAAATAAATGTTTTTGGATTGAATTACAATGTCCTCTCATTCATTCATTCATTTATCTGTTCAAAAAACCTTTGTGAAACACCTAGTATATACAATATACTTTGCAAGGCACTATGGAACATACAAAGATTTTTCTTTTTAAAAGACATGCTTCTATAAAACCTACAATCTTAGTTCATATGTAGAAATTCTCCTAAATCAATTTTCTAGGTTCATTTTTCCTCTACCCTACACTCTTTTGTCACCTTGAGCTCAAAAGCCAATATAGAGAACCATCCCTATGGCAAATTAAGGTGGTTCTGGGTCAGGTGGTTAGAGCTAGATGGAATTAGGAGTTATCACTGATAGCTCATATTAGCACCTGAGACCCTATCATTCATGCAATCAGCATAAAAACAAAGAGACCTAGGCTGGGTGCCCTGAAAACATGCTGTTTCTCTCTTCCTTCATGATGCTCATCATCCTGTATATTATCCTTTTGTGATGTCTGTTAACCTTTCTTCTGGAAAAATTGTAATACGCAATCAAAGGATTGAAAGTGAACACCAAAGCTTTGATCACAGACTCATGACTTCATCAAGAATAGATCGTGATAAAATAAGCATATTTTTACAACTGGGGAAACTGAGAAAACAACAGTTAAGTGACTTGCCCAAGGTCATAGAGTTAATAAGTGTCTGAGGAAAGATTTAAATTTAGGTCTTTCTCACTCCAGGCCCACTACTCTATCTACTATACTCTCTAGCTGCCCTGACTGTACGACCTCTATTTTGTCATGGTCAGAGCACATCTGAAGAATTGTGTTCATTTCTCAGCATCATGTCTTAGGAAGGACATCGATTAAAAAGATAGCTCCAATGGCAAAGCTCCTTGAATCATGCTATATGAAGACTGAATGACTGGTGGAACTGGGAGATGCTGAGTCAAGACTTAGAGAGGAAACATTAGCTGTCTTTAAAAATTAAACAGTATCACATAAAAGAGTGAAAAAAAGGATTAAATTTGTTCTGCTAGACACCAGAAGGAAGAACCAGGAGTGATCGGGACAAGTTGGAGGCTTACTGGAAAGAGCCTAGGATGAATATTCTATCTAGAGCTGTCTTCAGAAGACATCCAGTCCAATTCCCTCATCTTACAAGTGAGGAAACTAAGACCCAAGAAGTTTACATGGCTTAATCTAAGATCACACATTACTTATCTAAGTAAATGTTAGAAGTAGGATTTTTAAAATTTATTTTTATTGTGAACATAGTATCAAACAAGATGGGCATATCTACACACATTGTAGAACTGAAAAAAAAGGAAATTGTGCCCCAAACTGCAGATATCTCTTTTGTATAGTTTGCTTTTCTTTTTAAGTACATAATACGTTTAACCTATAACTTTCAAAGCAAATTTACTGTTTGTGACTTTACTGCCCTTCCTTCTGTTTTCTTCTCTGCATTTAAAATAAGATACCTCAACCACCCTCTTTTCTTTCTTTCCCGTTTTCCCCGCCTTATCCCTGTTCCCTCCTCCTCTACTATTCCCCAACCCCCATTGAAAAAGAGCCAGAAAAATGAAATCCTTTAACAAACAGGCATAGTCAAACAAAACAAATTTCTACATTGGTTTTTCCAAAAGAGGTTTGTCTTATCCAGTTTCTTGAGTCCATCAGTTCTTGAGCAAGAGGTGGGGAGCATGCTTCATCGTTATCAGTCCTCTGGATTCATGATTGGCCATTGCATTGATCAGACTCCTCACCCCTTTCAAAGTTGTTTTTCTTATGCTGTTAATGTTATTGTACTCATTTATCAGTTCATACATGGGTCTCCCAGGTTTCTTTGAACTCTTTCTTTACGGCACACTACTATTCCATTCAATAATTTCTTTCCCTATTCCCCAGTCAATGGGTACTTTCTTCATTTCCATTTCTTTGCTCTACCAAAAAGAGCTGCTATAAATATTTTGTACATATGACACCTTTTCCTCTTCCTTTGATTTCTTTGGTGTATAGGCATGATAGTAATATAACTTGGTCAATAGGTATATGCTATTGGTTGGCTTTGTAAACATTGTTTCAGATTGCTTTCCAGAATGGTCAGTCCAATTCACTCCAACAACAGTGCCTATCATTTTCCTTTTTGGTCATCTTTTCCAGTCTGAATGTGAAGGGAAACCTTGGGTTTTCTTAATTTCCATTTATTTATTAATGATTTGGAGATAGAGCAGGATTTAAACCCAGCTCCCTCTGACTCCAGAGCCAAGATTTATTCTATTGTGCCATACTAAGAAGAGCCAAATATTTGGATAATACAGTTCAAAGCTATATTACTTAATTAGGCCTTCCTTTAATATATCAATTACAAAATTAATATATTTATATACACACATACACATGCATATATGTACACATACATGCACACATGTGTACACATACATATATGTATATACATAAGTTACTAGGTAGCACAACGAATACAGTGTTAGACTTGGATTCAAGAATTCCTGAGTTTAAACCCTGCCTCAGACACTTAATATCTGTGTGACCCTGAGCAAGTCACTTAACCTTTGCTTGCCTAATTTCTTCATCTGTAAAATAGGGATAATAATAGCATCTGTTGTGGGGATAAAATTAAATAACATTTGTAAAGTTCTTTGGAACTATAAGGTACTACATAAACACTAGCTGTTACTGATCATTCTTACCAATCCGATGAATATTAGGCAAAACCTCAGAGATATTTTAATTTGCATTTATTTAATTTTTAGTAATGTAGACCCATGTGTAGGATTTATACCTAGCTCTTCTGACTCCAGAGGAGTCTGCTGTGCCACCCTAAGAGTAGACAATTATTTAAATGCTCTATTCTTTATATACAAGGATTTCCTATTTATAAAATGCATTGAGAATTTAAAAAATATAGAAGTACAAGCAATTGCTAACATATATGCCCAATTTCCAAGTGTCCCTCGTAGAGGCATCCCCTGCTAATTCTAAAGACAAGGGCTACTTCAAAATATTATCACACATGGGGTGGCTAGGTGGCGCAGTGAGTAAGAACGCTGGCCCCAGAGTCAGGACGAACCAAGATCGAATCCGGCTTCCACACATAAATAATGACTGACTGTGTAACCCTGAGCAAGTTACTTAACCCCAGTTGCTTTAAAAAAAATACTATCACACATTGGGAGGTGGCCCTCAATGTGAGTTCTGCCATTGATATCATAAGATAGCTTCTTGTTTTATGTACTTGTTGTACTAGATAGGCCCTTTGTTTTGTTTTTTGTTTTTGTTTCCTTTTGTTTTTGTTCTGCCTACTTTTAGATTCTGTGATTTGGATTTGGAAAATTCCTTTTCTTTTTTAAAGCAATTGAGGTAAAGTGACTTGCCCAGGCTTACACAGCTAGTAAATGTCAAGTGTCTGAAGCTGGATTTGAACTCAGGTTTTCCTGTATTCTAGGACCAGTGCTCTATCTACTGCACCACCTAGCTAGAAAATTATTTTTGAAAATATGGCAAGTGTATTTTTGAGAGCATCTGTAACCAAGAACAGTAAAAACAGAGGCCTTCTCAAGATTCTCTGCTTCTTTGATAATTTAATATTACTCTGGTCAAAACCCCATCCTAATCATTCCAGCATCTATACCGAGAGTATTCCTCAAAAGGTATAAACTCTAACGAAGAACTGAAAGAATGAATGCTGTGCAACCCTAGCTTGAAAGCTCATACAGGTAAACATAGAGGTTCACATTTTATGTAAACATCAGAGATTTCCAAACTATAGTGAGATAGATAGTATCGATGTTATTATTTCCATTTTATAGGTGGGGAAACCAATAATCTGAGGGTTTTAGTGACTTACCCAGGCCTTGGAACAGAACCAAAACCCAGGGATCCTAATTCCAAGTCCAGTCTTCTTTCTAGTCAGCTTTACTGCTGTGAGTCTTCCTGATCTCTATCTGGCCACTGGACCCAGATGGCTCTGGAGGAGAAAGTGAGGCTGGTGACTCGGCACAGCCTTCCCTCACTTAAATCCAATTCACTTGCAAGTCATGGCATCATCTTCCTGATGTTATGGTCCTCGCTGAGAGCTAAGAACAAATTACAACAACAATGGCTTAAATAAACATATAGCACCCTTTATAGTTCTAACTGGCAGAGAAGAGGAAAAGCTTTTACAAAGCCATCTGCCTCTGTGTTACCCAAGTGGTATAAAGGTGAATCTGCTCTAGCAAACCTAGTGTCCTCAAGGTGAATGAATGCTTCCCTATAGGGCTGTGGAGAATCTTCCCAGAAATTTAGACAAAAGGACAACAATGCCAAATGGCTCTAGAGGTATTTCAGATGGTTTTCCTATCATCACATCCTTTGGAGAAATACCTTCAGTGTTGGACAATGTAGTGATATGATGCATCTGTACTCTAGACTCTATGTGACTGAGGTCCTGGATCTCAATTATAGGAGCAGGGACTCAGTTCGGTAGCTCCATAGCTCCCCAAAAGGGTAAGGGGTAGAGCCATAGTGGCCAAGTTGTAGGAAGAAGTGTAGTGATCTACTTCCTCGAACCCCTCTAAACAGACATAGAAAACACAATAAAGCAGCATCTATATTGTGCTTTTAGCTTATATTATAAGTCATCAGATAAGTAGGATGGAGATAGCTATGGCAAATCTTAAGGAATTATTCCACTGATCATGTGGTAAGACTGACTGACTACTCTTGCTGAAAATTAATAATAGTTAATAATGATAGCTAGCATTTATAGATTACTTTAAGTTTTGCAAAGTACTTAGCACATCATCTTTTAATCCTTACAGCATTTGATCTTTACAATCCTAGAATGTAAGTACTCTTATTATCCCCATTTTATAGATAAGAAAACTGAGTCTGAAAATGGTTAAGTGACTTGCCTGAGGTCACATGAGTAGTATGTATTTGAGGAAGGATTCTAGCCTAGATCTTTCTAACACCAAGTCTAATACTGTGCCACCTAGATGTTAAAACATTGACTAATAGGAAATCTGACAGGTAATCTTAGCCAATTCTGTTGGTAACAAGCATCTAAGGGTTATATATAGTCAAAATTTGAAGCAATTCATGTGAATGATTTGCTTTGAGAATAGCTTTAATAGTCTACACCATACTTTTAGCACTGGAAAACGTATTATCAGTAAACTCAAGAAATTAGCAGGTAATCAAAGTGGTAAGGCTTTACTACCAAAACTATTCTGAGTAAAATGCCATTCCCAGTTATCAATGTTGCATATAAGATTCTAAGAACCCAAAACACTAGCTGGAAATCAAAGGAAGAAAAACATTTACATTGTACAACAGTGGCCCCCAGAAACATAACAACTTTAGCACCAGGCAAGCCTCCTCATGTATAGACCCAAAGTCATTTCAGGTTTAAGTGAGTCAGCACGCACTAGAAAACAATATTTCATGTTGTTGTCATTTTTCAGTGATGTCTGATTATTTATGATCCCATTTGGGGTTTTTCTTGGCAAAGGTGCCAGAGTAGTTTGCTGTTTCCTTCTCCAGTTCATTTTACAGATGAGGAAACTGAGGCAAACAGGATTGATGGACTTGTCCAAGGTCACACAGCTAGTAAGTGTATGAGGCCAGATTTGAACTCAGGAAGAGGAATCTTCTTGATTCTAGACCTGGTACTCTATCCATCTAACTGCCTGTCATATTTCATGAGATTCCATTCATATATTTATTTTTACTAGTCAGCCACAGGACATGTTAGGAATAAATATGCAGAGAACACACGTCACCAGGAAATATTTCTGGAAGGCATACACCTAAGGAACAGGCATTGTTGGGGCAGCTTAAGCCTTTTTGCAGAAAAAGCTGCCAATATCCTCTGATGACATCACCATCCTGAATCCGCTAAGCATCCCACCCCTGCTGAGCTGGGCATTAGGTCTCTGCTCTTCATGGAACATCTTCTCTCTGCTACCATTTTCTCAACTCCAGCTTTTTGGGGGCCCTCCATTAGGCACTCTATTCCCATTTGCTAAGGGGAAATGATTTGAAAGTCTTTCTCTTACTTTACATGATCTTTACAATCTGCCTACCGAATGCTCAGGATTTCCTGTTTCATAAACTATACTTCTAAAACTTTAAGGATCTATGATGCCATCAGCATGGTTCAGTAGAAAGAATGCCAACTTTGGAATACAGATTAACTTCCAGCTTTACTAATCCTGTGAGGTAAGTGCTGCTATTATCCCCATTTTGCAGATGATGAAACTTAACCAGGCTAAAGTTAAGTTACTTGCCTGGTATCACACAACTAATAGACGTCTGAGGCCAGATTTGAACTCAGAACTTCCTGACTCTGGGTTCAGTGCTCTCCCTACTACCCCACCAAGTTTGCTGCTGAAGACTGCTCCATTTTATCCCATTTTGACCCAAAATTTATTTATATTAACCAAGTCTTTGAGGCCCTAGTTATGCCTAACTCTATTAGGCTTGCAATCTTTGCCATTTACCCTAGCTTCACTCTTTTCAACTCAAAGTTTTCAAGTTTGATCCTTTTTATTTCAGTGATTTATTTCAGAGCTTTATTTTTTTTAATTTGTGAACTTTTAGTACAATGACCCTTTTTTGAACTTTAAATGTATTGATTTAAAATTTATTCCACAATAAAGCTTCAGAACAAAGAATATCAACTTGGATATCATTTCAATTTTAATAGTGCTATTGTGCAAACAGTACACACAAAGACCACATTAGAGAATGACTCCCTATTTCCTTTGAAAGCTTTAGTCTATAATATATTCCAGCTCTCCTCATTCTCCTTAATACTCTCATCTGTCCCAGTCACTCCTACCTACTACCTTTTGCATTTCTAAGCTAATTGTATAAGAATTTTTCTTGTTGTTGCCTGGCAAAATTACTGTTCTACCTTTAAAATAAGTTAATTCCAAAGTTTGGCAAGGACCAAGTATTTACAGAGCAGTCTGAAGGAGAAATAACTAGTTATTCTATTACTACCATGCACTCTTAATTATCCTGAAGAATTTATTTCAACACATGTTTCATTAAACTGAACTTGTTCCTTAATTACAGTTTTAAGTGTCTGTCTCCTCAATTTCATACATACACACTTAGGGTACATGTGTGGGCTTATAGAAGAAATGACCTTGTCACTTGGAGAGCTGTTTTAGCTTGTGCAAATTCAAAATGATGACATTTAACTCCTGAGAGGGTAGAAAATCAGTTTCGATTTTCAGATTAATGATTAGAAACCAAGTGTGCTATACATTCACATCATCAGGATTTAACTTACTTTTAGTGCATTAACACATAGAACATTCTAAGCAAAAATCCAGTTTTATTATGTAAAAGAGACTGAGAGAAGTCTACATGATTAACTTTGAGATAGGGCCTGGGTCCAGATTTTGCCTTTGACTTACTGCACGACCTTAAAAAACTGATTTCTCTTCTCTAGGCTTCCTTTTCTTCATGAGTTAGACTGAATGACCCTTGAGCTCCGGATCTATAATTCTATAAAGAACACATGTAGAAGTGCCATAATTAGTAAAATTGTTACTGAATCCTAACACCCAGATTCCCTTTTATATTACCTGGAAAAATACTGGATTCTTAGAATCTTATATGTAACATTGATAACTGGGAATGGCATTTTACTCAGAGTATATGCCTTCCAGAAATATTTCCTGGTGACTTGTGCTCTCTGCAGATTTGTTCTTAACATGTGCTGTGGCTGACTGGCAAAAAAAAATTATGTACATACATACACACAACCATATTTCCTCATTAACTTTAATATCCTCACCATCTATTGATTTAGAAGCTGGTCATAAATTTTTTTTTGTTTATCTTCTTTCTTATTTGGTTGTCATTTTATTCTTTTCTTGGCATCTCTACCAGAAACTCTACAGTAAGTGTCTATTATATTATAGCAGGGATCTTTTTAAATGGCAAGTTTGTAATAAAAATATCAGGTCTAGATTAAATTTACATCCTCTGGATTGTATTGTTTAACGATCTGTATTTATTCTAATATTGTAAGGACTATGAAACCACCAGTATTGTGCAGTAGAAAGAATGTTAGATTTGGAATTAGAGGCCCCAGGCTCTGCCACTTAGTACCTGAGTGACCTTGGGTAAATAATTTAACCTCATCTATAAAATAAAGAGGTTGAACTTATTAAGGCTCCTTCTAGCTCTGGAGTTCTAGTCCATTGATCCCTCCTCCTATGAAGCTGGAAAACCCTCACATCTTACTAGAAGGGCATCTCTACCCATTGCTCACATAACAGATTATGTCACCAGACTTGTAATCAAAGCCTTTCCAGCTTCTTCAGATCTACCAGATCTCAAGATCCATTTACCATAACCTTCAAGAATCCAAGGTCATCCTCATGCCATGAAGAGACATCCAGTAGGAATTTAGTGGAGGTGACAAATGTGAAACAATGGTCTACATGGTATTTTTTCAATATTTATTTTATATGTCTAATAACTCATGTATATAGGACACTTTAAGGTTTAAAAAGAGCTCCCTTTGGGGTATCTAAATGACACAATGGATAGAGTACTGGCATCAGGAGGACCTGAGTTCAAATCTAATCTCAGGCACTTACTAATTATGTGACCCTGGGCAAGTCACTAAACCCCAACTGACCGAAGAATTAAAATAAAAATTAAAAAATCTCCTCTCACAGTAATCCAGAAAAGTAAAGAGCTCCAAGTATAGGATCCCTATTTTATAGATCAGAAGACTAGGGCTCAGAAAGATACCCAAAGACCCAGTTAATAAACCATAGAACCAGGACTCAAGACTACTTCAGAGAATCATGGAATCTTAGAAATTGTTGAGGGGCGGAGCCAAGATGGCGGAGTAGAAACAGCTCCTCCAAGCCTCTCTGCCCCCAGATTCCCCCCAAACTATGTAAAAGGGGACTCTGAACAACTTCTAGAGCCCCAGCACCCACAGAACGACACAGAGAAGCTAACCTCCCGCTGAGGACAGCCCAGCAGCCCTGCAGGAAGGACCAGCGCAGCGGTCTGGGACCTGGCAGCGCGCAGAGCGCAGGAGCTGAGCCGAGCCCAGGTCCGCATGAGCCGAGGTTTTAGCCCCAGGGTGGCAGGGCCAGTAGCCAGCTGGAGGAACCCCAGAACACCAGGAGCTGTGGCGACTCCAGAATTATCAACATAGACATGGCTAGGACAAAGTAAGAGGTTAGTGTCCTATGGACTTTGGGACCTGTATTTGGGGAATGCGTCAGCTCCCTCCCCTGGGGGCTAGAAGCCGCTGAGGAGACACACCATTTTGTAGTTTTCGAAGGCAGCTCCGGCTCCCAGACTACAAATCGTGGGGAGATCCAGCGATCAGTCTTGGGGGGTAATCGCTCTTGCTTTAACCTCCTGGATCTGGATTGTGATCTAGGGTGGAAGTTGTGGGTGGGTTTATAGCTTGCCAGAAACGGAAGTTGCCCCCCACACGTTCGGGACGAAAATTCCTCTATCTGGCCTTAAAGCCATAGTGTGGCAACAAGCCCAAAAGTCAAGTAATTAAGTGGCAACATGCCAAGGCAAAGGAAACAGAAAAATGCAACCTAGACTCCTATTTTGGGGGCATAGAGCAGGAAAAGGACTGTGAGGTCAGAAGTCCTGCTCCAAAAGCCCCAGGGGAAAACATGAGCAGGTTGCAGGCCATAGAGGACCTTAAGAAGGACTTTAAAAATCAAATAAGAGAAGTGGAGGAAAAATTGGAAAGAGAAATAGAAGGATGCAGGAAAAGTATGAAATGAGGGTCAACAGCCTGACTGAGGAAAACAACACCTTAAAAAATAGACTAACTCAAATGGCAAAGGAGGCCCAAAAGGGCAATGAGGAGAAGAATGCCTTAAAAAGTCGAATTTGCCAGATGGAAAAGAATCTCAAAAGTTCACTGAGGAGATTCATTCCTTCAGAGTTAGACTGGAGCAACTGGAAGCTAGTGACTTTATGAGAAATCAAGATGCTGTTAAGCAGATCCAAACAAACGAAAGATTAGAAGGCAATGTGAAATATCTCATGGGAAAAACCACTGACCTGGAAAATAGATCCAGGAAAGACAATTTAAAAATTATTGGACTACCTGAAAGCCATGATCAAGGAAAGAACCTAGAAATCACCCTTCAAGAAATTCTCAGGGAAAACTGCCCTGATGTTTTAGATCCAGAGGGCAAAATAGAGGTTGAAAGAATCCACTGATCACCTCCTGAAAAAGATCCCAAAAAAGAAAACTCCCAGAAATATTATAGCCAGGTTCCAGAATCCCCAGATCAAGGAGAAAATACTACAAGCAGCCAGGAAGAAACAATTTCAATATTGTGGAAACACAATCAGAATAGCCCAGGACCTGGCGGCTTCTACACTGAGGGATCGAAGGGCATGGAATATGATGATATTCCAGAGGGCAAAAGAACTGGGAATGAACCCAAGGGTCACCTACCCAGCAAAACTGAGTATTTTGTTTCAGGGGAAAATATGGTCATTCAGTGGAATAGAGGACTTTCAAGCATTCTTGAGAAAAAAACCAGAGTTGAATAGAAAATTTGACATCCAGACACAAGAAGGAAGAGATGCCTGAGAAGGTAATCAGGGAAAAGAAATCAAAAGGAACTTATCAAAGTTGAACTATTTACATTCCTATATGGAAAAGCAATAACTGTGACTGATGATATCTTTCTCACTATGAAAATAATGGCAGAAGGGGGTGTGGTCATATGAATACATATGTGAATGTGTGTGTATGTGGTTACAGTTATATATGGATAGAGGGCATAAGTTGAATTTGTTGGGAAGGGAGAATACTCAAGGGATGAAATTATGAGGTGAGAGAGGAAAGTGGCAAGAGGAGATGGGGAGAGACAGGGTAGTGTAAACTATCCCATGCAGAAGAAGCAAGGGGAAGTGGTTGCAAAAGAGGGGGAGAATAAGGAAGGCTAAAAAGGCAAAACCACATTCACATTGAATTTGGTTCAGGGAGAAAATGGCATACATACTAAATGGGATATCTCAACCTGCAGCAGGATAGGGGGAAGGGGGATGAGAGGAGGGATGATGGATGGGAGGGCATCCTTGGGGTGAGGGGAGGTTGGAAGTACCCACTATAGAAGAGGGACAGGATCTAGTAGGGAATGGACCAGGTGGGGGAGTGGGATGAGTGGGAGGGAATTATAAGCAGCCTTGTACAATATATCTACTATGATAATGTTTTGCATAGCTAGACATGTACAACATATACTGAATTACTTATCTCCCCAGAGAGAATGGGTGACAAGGGAGGAAGGAAATGGATCTGAAATTCGAGGTCTTAAGATGAAATGTTTCAAATATATATAAATACTATTATTAATACTCTTTTGATGGTAATTGGGAGATAAGATGTTCAGGCATTGGGACACAAAGATTCACCTTCCTCTAATGGAAAAGTCGAAGGGGGTATGGGAGAAGGTATGGGAGAGAGCAGATTGGAGGAAGCGATATCTTGTGGGAGTACTATTCTGGGAGGTTGGGTAGGGGAATAATGGGGGGAAAATGATTGTAACTCAAAATCTGGCGGAAATGAATGATGTAAAACAGAAGTTAATAAAGCATTTGTTTTAAAAAAAAT